>CAKNXH010000135.1:43081-136204 GCA_932178445.1 Andricus quercusramuli
TCATGGTTTTTCGTAGAAATGGAACCTTTTTTTAAATGCGTCTATTTTGTTGAAGTCAACTGATCTAAATTTCAAATTAAAATATGTTTTCGGTTGAAGTATCATATTCTTTATTGAAAATTTATCTTTTTGTTTGAAAATGATTTCTTTTTTTTATCCGAAAATTTAACTATTTCATTTTTGGTAGAAAATTGATCTTTTTTAGTTGAAACTTGAACTATTTGGTTGAGAATTTATGTAATTTCTAAAAAATTCCTTTTTCAGGTTAATAATTCAACTATTTTCTTGAAAATTATTTGTTTTTTTTTCAAATTTAAAAAGTTGGTTGAGAATTAACGTTATTTGTTGAAGATTCATGTTTTTTTGTTTGAAAATAGAACAGTTTTTTAAAAAACTTGTCTTGTTAAATGGAAAATTCTACAATTTAGTAGAAAATTCAACTGTTTGGTAGAAGATACATTTTCAACAAAATAATAAAATTTTTAACCACATGGTTTAATTTTTAACCTACGAAAATATTTGTTCAGCTGAATAATTGAATTTTCAACTGAAAAGATCAATTTTTAATCAAATATTAAAATTTTCAAATAAAAATATCAATTTGTAACTAAAAATGCAATAGTTATATTTTAATTTGAAAAATTGATTGTCGATAAAGAAGAACGAATTCAGAAAAAAACATTTTAATTTTCAATCGAAGCATTTTGAACAAATGAGTTCTATTAAGTACTTGAATTTCCAATAAAAAAGAGAAATTCCTAGAGAAAAATGTAATAATTGATATTAAAAAAAAAACATTTCAATTCGAAGTAAGAAACAGTCGAATTCAAGAAGAACATATGAAATTTTAATAAAAAAAAAACTTTTCATTCAAGAGAGAAAAAAATCTTCAGTCAAATTGTTTAATTTTTAAGCCAAAAAGGCAAAATCTTTACAAAACAGTTGAATTTTCCAACCAGCGGTTCATTTTCACGAAATAATTTAATTTTCTGCCAAAATAGAATTTTCATCACGAAAAGAAAAGTTTTCAACATAACAGTTGAACTTTAAAGCCAAAAAGTTGAATTTTTTACGAGAATTTTTAATTTTCAACCCAAAAATATTAATTTTCAACAAAATAGTTAATTTTAAACAAATTATTTGAATTTTCAACCAAAAACGATCAATTTTCAACAAAATATTCACGATTTCAACCACAGAGACGAGTTTTTAACTGACAAAATTAATTTTTAATAAAGTAGTTCCACGTTTAGTTAAGTGGTTGAATTTTCAATTAAAAAATGAATTTTGTTCCAAAGAAAAAGCTTAACAACTAAACTGATTAAAAAAAAAAAAAAAAATTAATTGTCGACAAAATATTTAGTTCAATTTTCAACCAATGAAATGAATGTTTTAATAAAGTAGTTCAAGTTTAAACCAAGCAGTTGAATTTTTTATCAAACAAGATGAATCCTCAATAAAAATTTAGTAGTCGAATTTTCAACTAAAAACGATAAATTTTTAACCGAAAAGGGAACAGTCAAATTGACAGTTACAACACTTAATTTTCAACTAAGAATGATCTATTTTGAACCATAAAATGAAAAACGAATTTTCAACAAAATAGCTCCATCTTCAACAAAAAAAGGTTAATTTTTATCAAAGTCTGTTTTTATATTTCCCGTGGTAAATAATTTTTATGAAATCTGTTTTGCTTAGGAAAAGTTTCACATCTAACATTTTTGTGTCGAATATTTTTGTTTTGAATATCTTCAATCATGATATTTTCCATAGAGCAGGAAAAATATTTTAATAAAAAGAATAATTATTTTATTTTATTTAGAAAATATCAACTTTGTGTAGAAAATATGTGTTGTGCGATTTTTAATATTTTGTGTAGAATATATTTTGACATTGAAAAGCATTCGACATAATAGTTTCATATACAATATTTTGAGAATATTTTTAGACCCAAATACTCATTATTTAATTATGTGTAGGATTCATTCTGTGTAGAAAATATTTTGTGCAGGGGAAATATAATCAGTATAATTTGTGTACAATATACTCTGTTTATAATATATTTATGTAGCAACAGCGTTTTTTCATTTCCACTAAATATGATAAAGGTCGGGTCGAAAATAGCCATTTTTAGATTAAGATGGTATCATATAAAAATATTTCTTTTGGGGTATGAAATAACTCTATTAAAATAAAAATCTTTCATAGGCATTGAGGCCATCCGCAACGGTCGAAACAGGGAGCGGATTAGAGCCACTGTTAAGTTAGCTGACGAGCGAAGCGTTACTCCTCTATCCCCTCCCTTCCGGGCCACGGTTGTCCGCATGTGAGAGCCGAGCTGCGTTCATCAGCTAACTTAACAGTGGCTCTGATCCCCTCCCTGCTCATGAAGGTGAAAAAAACAGTTTTTCTCATCTTTTATCTTTTTATTTTCTTTTCTTTTCCTTTAATATTTTGTAGGCAAGAAAGACTGTAGAAAATATAGTAGAATATAGAAATATAGTTGATTAAAAATCGCTGCTATATTTTCTCAAGTCTTTTTTACCTACATGATATTGAAGAAACATGTGAAAGTTTAAAATTCGATTTCAAAAGATTTTGAGGTTTTCAAAAGTTTTGAAGAAATTTTTAAATATATTATAAATCTCAAGATAATCTTTCTAGGAACTCCAACAAGTTTGAGGATTTGAAAAATTCAATGGATTTTAAGGGATATGAAAGATTTTAGGATATTGTACAAGATTTCGAGAAATTTCAAGTTTTTAAAAATTTCAGAGAATTGAAAGAGGATATCAAAGATTTCATTCTTCAAGGGATTTAAGCGAATTCCAAAGAATATCTGAAGAACTTTGTGGAGTAAATGAAATTGAATGAAATTTTGAGGGACTTCTGTGATTTCGACGGATTTTGTGGGATTTTATGGATCAAAGATTTAAAAAGATTTAGGATTTAAGATCACAAGATTTCAGAAATTCAAAAAATATCGAAGGATTTTGAAAAATGAAGTGTATTTTAAATAATACCGAGGAATTCAATAAGATTTCAAACAATTTATAGGATTTTAAAGGTGGTCGCTGGACCGGAAAATGAGAGTGAATTTATTTTTTGATTTTTTTCAAAGCTAAGTTTAATTGTTAACTTTCTTAATTATCAAATTATTCAGGTTATACTGCGTCGTTCAAAAATATTTTACAATATAAGTTTTTCATTTTTAGGGCTTCATTTTTAAGCCTACATTTTCGATTTAAAGAATCTCAAAATTCAGTTTTTAAACCCAAAATAATTAAAAATTAAAAGCGTTTTACATTCAACAATTATTAATTTTAGAAGACGATTCTGAACCTGTTAAAAATTGAACAACCTACCGATTTTAACGTTAAACAATGAACTATTTCAAATTCGAAAGCCTTAGTAGTTAAACAAATGTAAACGTCCGATTAAAACTTTATGAATTACTTTTTATTTTAACACAACTTGAAATTAGTACATTCGTAATTAAACGCGTTCATTTAAGTTTAAGTCGCATTCAGATATTGTTTCGATCTAATATCCAATTTTTAACTCATTGAGTTTCAAACTCTTTTATTTGAAAATTTTTTTTTTTTAAATATTTAGCAACATTTGATTTTTTATTGAAAAAAGAATAATCATAAATCAAATGTTCGAAACTAAACAATTTGAAACTGAATTGTTTGAAATAGATAGCCTTGAGTCGTTAAGATTTCAGAGTGCTATATTTAAACATTGAACGTCACAATATTAATTGTTGCAGTTTAAAGAAATTTAAGGTTGCAAGTCAAAGTGCTGAATTTCTATGTATGAATTATAATTCAACCATTATCATTATAAAACGACTTAAAATAAAATAGTTTAACTTATAATTTGAAAAGTGTTCTACCTAAAGAAAATTTTCAATGATTCTAAAATTATAATTTGAAATTTTCTAGTTTACCGGAATTTAATTTTAAATTGTTCAGTTGAAAAGTGTTAAAAGCTTCCAGTTTATATGTGTAACTCATTTACCATTAAAATGAAAAGTTTCGGAATTGAAAAAGTTTGAAGCTTCTTCTTACCTCTTGGACCGTTGTTTTTGGTTTTAATATTGACAAAAAAAAAACTAGTAGAGTTTTTGCTACCCCGAAACGCAAATTTTCTATATGATATCATCTCGATCTAAAAAAACTTCTATTTTGATCGCCCTGAATATATGAGCAAGCTGCGTTTCTATCCAAGATTCCTGTCTTACCGACATCGAGAGCATTCCACATCTTAAGTGGTTCTTGTCCGTGCTAATATTCTCGAATGTTCTGAATGACACCTCAAAATAAATATTGAGCAATTGTGAGGGAGGAATTTGCCTGAACAACATCAAGTTGTTTTATTATATAAATTAAGAATTCACATTCACACATTTTCAAGGATATATTTTGATTTTTCCTTACATTTTCTACTGCGTCATAGAATCATGAAAAACAAGGATGATTTATTGTTTTTCACATCCCTGTATGACGCACTACAAAATGCAAGGACATGTCAAAATATAACCTTAAAAGCGTTTAGGCGCAATCAAGATCAACCTCCTGGCACTTTCATGGAGGCCTGTATTATAAAAGTTGGCTGAAAGGTGGATCACGGCCACCAGGCGAAATCGTGGCGCTGATTACCTATAGGGCCGACTCTCTTTAAAATACATGGCAAAAATGCAAATATTTATGTTTTTTTAAAATCTGAACCGCTTTTTCGTGTTTTTAGTTTTATTTAGTTAAATGTTTAAATTTATTAGTTAAATGTTTTTGGAATATACTAGTATAAAATACATAACGAAAAAAGTGAAATATGTTAAGTTTCTGAGTGATTAAATGTGTGAAAGCAATACGAAAAAATTTTCCAAGATAATACATTTAATATAATAAATTTAAACAAAATAATAACAATGAAATTGTTATAATTTGAATAAATAATTAATTTAGGAACTTTAGTGTCACGATTTTAAATTAAAATAAAAAGGTTTTTTGCGTCTTAAAAATTCATGTACCTAATTTAATATTGAAACATTTTATTTTAAAACAGTATAAAGTAACTTAACAAATTATTCTGCAATTATAAAAATGGCAATAATCAAGAGGTATGTATATGAGATTAATAAAAAGGCAATTTTTAAATTAAAAAAGTATAATTCTTATGAATCTTATATGTAATATAAAATTTTAATAAATAAAATGAATGCAACAAGCATTTCAAAAAATTATAACTTTCTGTAAAACACAACAGTAACAATATGTAATTTTATGTACAAAAAAACGTTCATATTTTCTTTAGATTAGTTAAATTAGTTAAATTCTTCAAATTAGTTAAATTTTCAAAATGTATGCTGTAATTCTGTAATCTTATGTAGAATAAAACTTTGACATTTTCTTCAGCTTAGAGCTTTTTTTTTTTTTTTGATCAGCTATAATAAAAAAATATTTTTACCACAAATATTTATAGCGCGTTCTCAAATTTAAATAATTGCCAATATAAAATAGTATGCCAAGAGAATATGATGAATTATTGATACTCATATACAAATTATTTGCATTATTTTTTGAAATTTTACAAATTGTAAATAGAAGATATATTTTTTGGAGCTTATTATCTAGTTCTTTAAATTATTATTTGTTTAAAAACTATTAATTTTATGCCACGAATTCATGTTTAAGCTATGGCGGAATTTTTATTTCAAAGTACATAATAAAAAAAAGCAAGATATACACTACAGTGGTCCAAAAATTCGACTTTCGATTTTTGGTGATAAAACCCCTCCCATTTTGTTCGTTTTCCGGAAAAAGAAATTCCGTAATTTTTTTTTTCAACGTTAACGTTAACCCGGACTTTTGAAATTAACATGGGGTTTTGAATGGGAAAAGCTCAATTTTCAAAAAAATGGAAAAAGAAGTACTTGTTATACATTTTTTGTCAAGTAAAGTATTGTCACCTCTTGAGGAGTATTTAAGGAATAATTTCCACCCAATAGCTTTTGATTTTGACACACCTGAACCCCTTTAATTGTGCCCGGAAAATGCCCCAAAAAATGCAAAATAGCAGTTTTCTATCAAATTCATGCTAAAGAAGGTATTTTAAAAAAAAATTTCAACATGAATTATTTTTAATCGATAAGTGACTAGTTTTAAAGTATATTTTAAATAATTGTAAAGTGTTTAAACAATTTTTTTCCCCTGTAAATCGTGAAAAGTTATTATCTTTCGGAATAAATCGTACAAAGTTGATGAATGTCAAGAGTAGTAGTTCATGTTTAACTTATTTGGTAATTATTTTAACAATTTTCATTTGTTTAAACAATTTTTTCTCCCTAAAATCGTAAAAAGTTATTCATTTCTGAAAATAATGACACAATTGAAGGAATTTAAGAGTAATATTTTTTTTCTACAGAATATCTAGCAATTTTTAAAATAATATCTATTTGTTTGAACAATTTTTGTTTGTTTAAAATTTTTTTTCTCTGCAAATCGAGAAAATTTATTTTTTTCAGCAATTAATGACACAATTAACGAATTTTAAGAATAATATTTTTTTGCTTAAGATACTTTGAAATTATTTAAACAATTAATAATCATTAATAATCATTAATATAAACCATTTTTGCAGTCTGTTATGAGTAGTTATTTTTTCAGATCATATTCGTTAAAATAAATAATTTTTCAAATGAATTTCGGGGAATGAGCATCAACAAACATTTTTAAACAAACAAAAATTGTTCAAGCAAATAAAAATTATTTTAAAAATTGCTAAAGTTTCTGTAGAAAAAAGATATTATTCTTAAATTCCTTTAATTTTGTCATTAATTCCAGAAATTAATAATTTTTTACGCTTTCCAGGGGGAAAATTTGTTTAAACAAATCAAAATTGTTTAAATAATTACCGAACATCCTTAAAAAATGTATTGCTTTCAACACTCGTTAATTGTGTCATTATTTTCAGAAAATAATAACTTTTTACAATTTTAGGGAGAAAAATTTGTTTAAACAAATGAAAATTGTTTAAATAATTACCAAATAAGTTAAACAAGAACTACTACTCTTGAAATTCATCAACTTTGTACGATTTATTCCGAAAGATAATAATTTTTCACGATTTACGGGGGAAAAAATTGCTTAAACAATTTATAATTATTTAAATATACTTTAAAACTCGTCACTTATCGATTAAAAATAATTAATAATTAATCACTGATCATTTTCGGCAAAAAAAAAACGAAAAAAGGACTAATAAACTACCAGAAAATATAAAAAAACTTCGAATGTTGACAATTTTGCCATGTATTTTCAAGAAAGTCGGCCCTATAGGTAATCAGCGCTACGCTCGGGCAATTTAAGTACTGACGCGCAGGGCAGTCAAATGTGTGCCCATTTTTAGCTTTTAGTGCCAGGGAGCTGGGCGCAATGCTTCTTTGAGATAATGAATAACCTTGAAGTTGCTTACGCGAATTCGTCTTTTACAATTGCGCAATATTATTTTGTGACGTCATCCAGAATATTCTGGAAACTTAGCACGGACACGAATCACTTAAGCTGTGGAACGTTCTCAATGCCGGTAAGGTAGGAATCTGGAATTGAAATGCAGCTTGCTCATCTGCTTCCCTGATATAAAATCGTGCAACAAGAAGTCGGAACTGATTTGGAAATTGTATTTACTAGAGAAAAATAAATATTTGAAGAATTAATCTCATTAGGTGAATTTTTACATTTGTTGGTTCACATTCAAATAAACAGGGTCCATTCAGTATGACTTACTGCGTACTTTTTTCACTACAACGATGAGGACGAGGAACGGTTGTTGGTCGCAGCTGAAAATTCACATAGACATTCGTACATGCTTTGTAAAATGGAAATCCTAGTTGTCTATAATATTTTAGAACCTTGCTGGACTAGGGAGTCTGAACGATTTTCATGTCCTGAAAACGAACCATCTGTCCAAATTTGTTCTCTACTTCAGGATTTCGAGATATGCTAAACTAAAAATGGAAAAATAGATATTTTTCATATTTGAAAAATGTAACTAGAGAGTGGATTGGTGGGGTAAAGCAACTGTGAAGTTAGCTGACGAGCACAGCTCAGCTCTCAAAACCGCCAGCCGGCAGATTCTCCGCATGTGAGAGCCGAGCTGCACTCGTCAGCTAACTTTATACTTTTTTTTCTTTAAAAATACTACTTAGTACATTTCCTAATGAAAAATTTAAACAGCAAATTTTGCGAAGGTACAACGGTACTGTTAAATAATAATTTAATTAGTTTCAAAATCACTTTGATATTTCACACTTTACACTCTTTCCCCTATTTCCCTCTTTTCCCCTTTTTTGAAGGATTGTTATTTTTTCCATGTTCTTAAGAAACTTTCGCTTTTTCTTTTTTTGTCACTTAAATGTGAACTGGTTGGAAGTTGAATTATATTGTTGATAATGCGACTATTTTTTTAAGAGGCATCTTTCTTGGTCACGAGATAAACAACGAATTAAACAACGAATTAAACAACTTGGCTTCATGTGCTTGGTTGTAAATTTAACAATTTTATTGAAAATTCTTGACATTTTGGGTTCAAAATTAATTTTTTTAACTGTAAATTTAACTATTCCGTTTTAGGTTGGGAATTTATCTTTTTTATTTGAAAAATCTAGTACTCGGTTGAAAATTCATGTATTTTTTTAACAATTCGTCTTTTTTGGTAGAAGATGTATCATCTTGGTTGAAAAAATCAACTCTTTGTTTGAAATTCCAACTACATATTCGGTTGAGTATTGGACTCTTTTCATGAAAATTCATTTTTTTAAAGATTCATCACATTCATTGAAAATTCATCTCCATGAATCAATATTCAACTGTTTTTCTTGAAAGTTCATATTTTCGGTGGAAAATGGAATCATTTTGTTGAAAATTAAGCTATTTATACAAAAATATAACTATTATGTTGCAAATCAAATTTCTAAATCAATTTTTGAATCCGAAAATTTAACTTTTTGTTACAAATTTATTCTTCATAAGTTTAAAATTCTACTAGTTGGGAGAAAATTATTGCATTTTTTTTGAAAATTCATTTTATGTTTGGCTAAAAATTAATTTTTCAAATGAAAATTTAACTATTCAATTTTTCGTTGAAAATTTATATTTTTCAGTTGAAAGTTCATCTATTTGGTTGAAAATTCATTTTTTTATTAAAGATTCATCATATTAATTGAAAATTCATATCCATGAATCAATATTGAACTTTTTTTCTTGAAAATTCATATTTTTGGTGGAAAATTTTATCATTTTGTTGGAAATTAAACTATTTATACAAAAATGTAACTATTATGTTGCAAAAAAAATTTGTAAATTAATTTTTGAATCTGAAAATTCAACTTTTTTTTACAAATTTATTCTTCATAAGTTTGAAATTCTTCTAGTTGGGAGAAAATTATAGCATTTTTTTGAAAATTCATTTTATGTTTGGTTGAAAATTAATTTTTTAAATGAAAATTTAACTATTCAATGTTTCGTTGAAAATGTATATTTTTCAGTTAAAAGTTCATCTATTTGGTTGAAAATTAATTTTTTTAGTTGAAAATTCAAACACTTGGTTAAAAATACATGTATTTTGTTGATAATTCGTCTTTTTTGTAGAAATTATATCTTCTTGGGTAAAAATAAACTCTTTTCTTGGAAATTCATTTTTTTATTAAAGATTCATTATATTTGTTGAAAATTTATCACACTGAGAGAAAATTTAACTATTTTCTTGAAAATTCGTTTTTTTTTTACAGGAAATTGATATTCTTACAAGGAAGGTACTCCATGTGCCCCTCGCCGATTTGATACTCCCTGATATATTTCACAATTTCTTTTGTGTAAGTATATATTATCATAGACACAAAATAAAAAGTGTTTAGGGGTAGCTACCCCCATTAATTGAAACAATCTTTTTTTTGGGCAAACATGTCAACTTTATTTTAGTCCCAAGTGCAAAATATATGTTTTTAAAATATTTTTTTCATGAAATTAGCAATTTTTAGCACATTCAAAAAAATGTAGGGGTGGTTTACCCCCGCGTATATTTTTCATTCATGTTGGATGGACTCGTTTTTACTTCCTCCGTTATAAAACTAATTTCCTAATTTTTTTCTGTATGGAAAGTATATATTATCATAGACACAAAATAAAAAGTGTTTAGGGGTAACTACCCCCATCAATTTTTTTACCTATTTTTTCGGCGAAACTTTATTTTTGTCTCAAGTGCAAAATATGTATTTTTTAAGTTCTTTCCTGTGAATTTATCGATTTTCAGCACAATTTCAGAAATATATAGGGGTGGTTTACCCCCTTCGTTCATTCACTTTTTTTCGAGAAAATCAATTTTGTTTTTATACACAAAACTATACAATCGAGACTTGCGCCCCCTATCTTCGAGGGGCTGTTTCACCCCTTAATGTGTTTTTTCGCAAAAAAAAAAAAAAATACGTGTCGCTTAGTTTTTCAGGTACTACAATACACAGGGTGTTTTTTTTAAATTTGAGACAACGAAATATCTCAAAAAATACGCATCCTACGGTAAAAATGTATCGAATAAAAACTTTTTATTTTCGAGGAGGAAAAAAGATTTGTTAAAATTTACCCCACCCCCACCCCCACAGGAGGCAGGGGTGGGGGTAACTTTGTAATTTCAAATGGCAATCCCAATTTTTTATCACAGATTCAGATTCTCCTTTACGAAATACGTAAGTTTTATTCGGAAAATTTGTTTCGATTCGCGATAGATAGTGCTGCAATTGCGAAATTAAGCACCCCGAAGGGAATAGACAACTACTACGTCCGCGTCGTTATTCCTGGGTAGAGCTAAAAGTAGTGTCAACAATTTTGTTTTTCGCAATTGCAGCGCCATCTATCGCGAATCGAAATAAATTTTCCGAATAAAACTTACGTATTTCGTAAAGGAGAATCTGAATCTGTGATAAAAAATTGGGGTTGCCATTTGAAATTACAAAGTTACCCCCACCCCTGCCTCCTGTGGGGGTGGGGGTGGGGTAAATTTTAACAAATCTTTTTTCCCCCTCGAAAATAAAAAGTTTTTATTCAAGACATTTTTTCCGTAGGATGCGTATTTTTTGAGATATTTCGTTGTCTCAAGTTAAAAAAAAACACCCTGTATATTAGAAAAGAATCAAATCGGCGAGGGACACCTTGAGTACCTTCCTGTTAGTTGAGAATTCACCCTTTCTGCCAAAAATTCAACAGATCGGTAGAAAATTAAAATATTTGGTTGAAAATGAAATTCGTCAATTAATAATTCATATTTTTTGTAGAAAATTCAACTGTTATATTAACAATTAAACTATTTATTCAAAAATTTAACTATTGTCTTGAGAATTAGTATTTTAAACTTCAACTTTAAGGATCTCATTTTTGGTTGAAAATTTATCTTTTATAGTTCAATATTTATCTTTCTTAGTTGAAAATTGCCGCTCTTGTTCGAAATTAATCTTTTTAGTTGAAAATTCATCCATTTGGTTCAGGATTCAACTATTTTGTTAAAAATGGTATTTTTTTTCGTTGAATTCAACTGTTGGAAAATTTTGTTCGAAAATTAATTTCTTAAGCTGAAAAATTAATTATTTCATTTTTAGTTGGAAACTTATATTTTTCAGTTATCTTGTCATCTTGCTTGGTCGAGAATTCAACTGTCCCTTTGAAAATTTGTCTTTTTGGATTGAAAATTCATCATTTATGGGAGAAAAGTAATCTTTCTTGGTAGAAAATTCATCTCTCTTGGCTGAAAATGAACTGTTTTGTCGAAATTTTAACTTTTCGGGCTAGAAATTCAACTGTTTTTTAGAAAAATCTTCTTTTTGGGTTGAGAATTGAACTATTTGATCATGTGCCATCCCTCACAGAAAAAAAATCGATCATGGGTTATCCAGCATTCAATATCTCAAATATTACTAAAAATATCAATTTTATCACTTTTGGGTTAGGATATCTCGAAATCCTGACGTATAGGAAAAATTTGGACAACAGATTAGTTGTTAGGACATCAAAACTCTTCGGGGTCACCTGGTCCAATCATTGGGTACAAAAAAGTGTTAATTTTTGTCAGACTGTTGAAGCAGACATTCTACGAGTAATTTTGTTCAGTCTTGATGCTGATTAAAAAATAATCTGATGAAAAGATCTACATACACACTATAAAGCTCATTCTTTCTAGAATTTGGGATAGAAGTTTAGAGCCACTATAAATTCCTTTTTCTACAAAATTTGCAGATTTCTTTAGTATAGGTAGGAGTGTGACTAGAAAATGTCAGTAGAGATTTAACTAATCCGGATATACTCACCAGCGGATTCAGTTGAGCTTTGAGGTAAACCGGATATCCCAAAGACGCAAGAATCCTCGTGTTTGGAATCGTCTTCCGAGTGTGTAGGCACCGTTATCACCACCTCTCCTTGTCGGTGAGGACAAGTCGTTTGACTTGGTCTGGTTCTAGGATCAATGGGGGGTGCAAAGTGCGAGGGGATGGAACTGAAAAATAAAATAGTTTTTTTATACCACATGCATGATTTTCGCATTTTCCGATGCCCGTATAGCGCGGCTAAAGTAGTGCTTTCCAAGCATGGTGACGTGACAGGGAGCGAAAGTTTGACGTCAGGAGTGAATAATGAAAATTATACTTTTATAACAGGGTTCACTGTCTTTCCCTTATTCGCCTGCGTTTCCCCCTTTTTGTCAAATTCAAATTCCTTTTTTGTCAAATAAATCAAAATTCTTATTTATCGCAGGTTCCACAGTCTGTTACCTATTTCCCTGCGTTTCCCCTTTTTCGGATTCCCCTTTCCATATTCCCTTGAACGGATTCCCCCTTCACATATTCCCCTTTTGTCAAATTCCTCCTCTTGGCAGACTCCCCCTTTTGCCGGATTTCCCCTTTTTCCGGATTTGCCCTTTTGTCAGATTCCCCATTTTATCAGATTTCCCCTTTTGCCAGATTTCCCTTTGTCAGATTCCCTCCTTGGTCAGATTTCCTCTTTGGTCAAATTATCCCTTTTCATACTTCCCCTTTACGGATTTCCCCTTTTCGTATTCCCTTTTTCTCAGATTTTCATATTGTTAGATTTTCTTCTGTCAGATTCCCCGTTTTGCCGGATTCTTCATTTTGTCAGAATCTTCCTTTTGACAGATTCTCCTATTGTCAAATTCCCCTTTCTTCTTATTCTAGAAAAACTTCCCCATTTTCCCTTTGGATATACGATCTTTTCGCATCTGGAGGTCAGAACATGTTTGCTATATGTTTTTGGGGTCGCTAAATCGGAATCCGAGGCCCCAAAAACCCTAGTACGTCAGGGTTCTAACACAATCTCAAAAAACCTCGTAAAAAATGTTTTTTGAGTCCGGGAGTCAGACCATGTTTATAGTATGTTTTTGGGGTCGCTGAATCCAAATTCAAGGTAAAAAAATCCAATCAAGTCAAGGTTTTGACATAACCTCAAAACACCTCATAACACTTTTTTTTCGAGTCCGGGGGTCAGACCATGTTTATTATATGTTTTTGGAGTCGCTGAATCCGAATCCTGAACATCCGACACTCTGCATCGTAAAACGCTTGCTTGCGCTTGCCATGACGGCATCAACGCCGTAATCCAGGGACTTAGCCGAATCACAGGCTCACTGCGTTGCCCTAGATGCAGACACACGTATGTCGGATGAATAAATTTCACAAGTTTCTTCGAAAATCAAAACCCTGACGTGCTGGGTTTTTTTAAACTACGAATTCGGATTCAGCGACCCCAAAAACATATAGTAAACATGTTCTGACCTCCAGATGCAAAAAAAGTGTTATGAGGTTTTTTTAAGATTATGTCAGAACCCTGACTTGCTGGGATTTTTGGGAACTCGGATTCGGATTCAGTGACCCCAAAAATATATACTCAACATAGTCTGACCCTCGGATTCGAAAAACATTTGTTACAATTTTTTTTGAGGTTACGTCAGAACTCTGACGTGCTGGGGGTTTTCGGACGTCGGATTCAGATTCAGCGACCCCAAACACATATAGTAAACATGGTCTGACCTTCAGAACAGAAAAAAAATTTGTCATGAAGTTTTTGAGGTTATGTCGGAACCCTGACGTGCTGGGATTTTTTGGACGTCGGATTCGGATTCAGCGACCTCAAAAACATATAGTAAACATGAAGTGACCCCCGGACTGGAAAAAAAGTGTTATGAGGTTTTTTAAGATTATGTCAGAACCCTGACATTCTGGGATTTTGGGACCTCGGATTCGGATTCAGCGACCCCAAAAACACATAATAAACATGGTCTGACCCCGGACACGAAAAACACTTTCTACAAGGTTTTTTGAGGTTATTTCAGAACCCTGACATTCTGAGGGTTTTTGGACCTCATATTCGGATTCAGAGACCCCAAAAATATGTAGTAAACATAGTATGACCCTCGGACTCGAAAAACATTTGTTATGCGGTTTTTTGAGGTTACGTCGGAACCCTGACGTGCTGGGATTTTTTGGACGTCGGGTTCGGATTCAGCGACCACAAAAACATATAGTAAACATGGTCTGACCTTCAGAACAGAAAAAAGATTTGTTATGAGGTTTTTGAGGTTATGTCGGAACCCTGACGTGCCGGGATTTTTTGGACGCCGGATTCGGATTCAGCGACCCCAAAAACATACAGTAAACATGGTCTGACCTTCAGATCCAAAAGAATATTTTTTTTGTGTGGCTGTATAATCAATTAAACTTTTTTAAATATAATCAATTCTAAGATAAACTATTTAAGAATAAAATAAAACGTTAAGGCGCAAATACTTTTTCGCGGAGTTCTATAAACAAATGAATTATTTTTGAAATTGACTTCAACATAGTACGATGGTCATTTTACGGTAGCTGAAATAGTGTAAATATTGCTCAAATTAAAATTAACTTTTTTTCGTTAGGAAGATTAAAATAAGTTCTTAACTGAAGAAAGAAATTAATTTTTTAATTGATTTCTGTACACGTTTTTCTTTTTTGTGAAAAAATGCAGGTGGAAAAAATTAATCAAAATATTTTTATAAATTTTTTGAAATAGTTACATCAGAAAACTACAAATAAGAAGTGTGTGAAAATGAAACATTTTATCTTGAAAATGTTTCAAATCGAATAACATCGTTTTCAAATTTTCATAATCAGAAGACTTCAAATTTAATCCTTCAAAATTTAACAATTTCTAAGTTATCAATTGTAAATTTAAGTCTTCAAATATGAACAATTTTGTATTCAAGATTTTAAAACCGTAACCACTTAAAATTTAACATAATGTTAAAAAATGGAAATCTAATCAATTTTTGAACTGATACATATAAATTTTATGACTGGAAAATGTAATTTATTTATATTATTTAAATATTATTTAAATTAATTTAACATATTGTAATATCGCGGTTTTCAGGTAAGTTGCGGAATAATCGTATGTTACAGACGTTATAACTGAGTACTCTTAAATGTTTAAACGGATATAAATTGTTGCAAAAACTTTATTTTGTTTAACTATTCTATTTTGCCCATTTATTAAAAGATTGAAATATTTTTGTGGGTACTACTTAGTTTCCTGAGAATATTCCCCAATGTACAGAGATGAAAATTCGTTCTGATCGCATTTTTATTTCTTCATTTTGATGGGAAGCTTAAATTAAACAACTAAACAATTCAAATTCAAAATTCAAATAACAAAAATATCGAGAAATTGTCAAAGTTTTCAAACATTTTCAAACTTTTCAAAATTCCAAAAAGTGTTCAAAGTTTTAAAAAATCGATAAACGGTTTTCTTAGATAATAAAGTAATTGCTTTGAAAGCCGGTATTTCCCCATTTGAACCCCCATATTAATTTCAAAAGCCCCGGGGCACGGGTAATTTTTGACCGATTTGAATGAATATGTCATTTCTTTTTTCGGAACGAATGGAGGGGGGGGGGGGGGGGGGCAAAAAAAAAAAAAAAGAAATTTTAAATTTTTGAATTTGGACCATCCCAGAGTGAGAGGAAATCAAAAAACGAGGTTCAAAATAACTTTTAGCTGGCAATTCCTTATGTGGCCTGGTTTTTGAATTTTTTTTTGGTTCAAACTTTTATGTTAATGCAAAGAGTGAAGAAAAAGTCAATTTTTTCTTTTTTTTTATCTTCGTTAGACAATTTTTTCTATTATCAGCGTTGCCAGATTTCATGCACGGGGATAGTTGACAGCAGAGAAAAATTATGACATTTTTAAGTTAATTGTTATAAACAAATTAACCTAACAAATAGTCTACACTATCGATTCTTCGTTTGCAAAGAAAATTTTTGCGTCAAAATTACTTGGTTTGCATTGAAAAAAATAATACCCGATCATAAAAATTTGACAGCCAATATTTTTTATTAATTTTATAAACAAATTATATAAACAAATGCCTAGTGTGGACAATTAAAGGCAGAAAGAAATCGTCTTTTCTCTTAATTTCTCTCAAAATATATGGCCAGTAATGTTTGATGATGGACAATTATCTTTCAATATTTTTTATTAATTTTATAAACAAATTTAATAAACAAATGCCCAGTGTGGACATTTAGAGGCCGAAAGAAATAGCTTTTCCTTCTAAATTTCCTCAAATTATGTCATCAGTGATGTTTGGTGATGGAAAATTATCATCCGATGTTTCTTATTAATTTGATAAACAAATTATATAAACAAATGCCCAGTGTGGACATTTAAAGGCCAAAAGAAATCGCTTTTTCTCTTAAATTTCCTTAAATTATGTCGCCAGTGATGTTTAGTAATGGAAAATTATTATCCGATATTTCTCATTAATTTTATAAACAAATTATATAAACAAATGGCCAGCGTGACCACAATGGACTGGAAGCATTCTGATAGTATTCTAGATCCTGAAGCTCTCGAGCTCTTTATTTCAGATTAAAGACTTAGGAATTAAAACTTGATCGCGACTAATCAATGGAATCTTAAGAAATTGAGAAAGGATTATGATACACGGCAAGTGTATTCTTATTGTTGTACAAATTTCCATCTTTAATATTTCCTAAGAAAACTATATTACGAAAATTAAAAGAAACAACAATTACGAAACAATTACAGCACTGTCTACATACTTTTAGGTGAGATCCAAAAAACGAATGTTTTCTGTCTTTAAACATACGCAATAGGTATTTGTTTATATATAGTTTGTTCACAAACTTTATAAAAAATATTGGATTATAATTTTCCATCATTAAACCTCACTCGCGAAATCATTTAAGGAAAATGAGGGGGGGGGGGGGGTTCCTTCTGCCTTTAAATATCCACACTGTGCATATGTTTATATAACTTGTTTATAAAATTATTAAAAAACATAGGATGATAATTTTTCATCATTAAATATCACTGGCGATATAATTTGAAGAAAATTAAGAGAAAAAAACATTTCTTTTTGCCTTTAAATGTTCACTAGGGTAGCCCTTATTTTTCACTTTTCGAATTTCTCTGCTTTCACCCCCCTGCCATGAAGTTTCCCATTGATTTAACATGGGAAAAAGTCACCTTTCCGGAAACCTAATATTTGAACGCGTCGATATGTTACAAATAATTCCGTGTTTCAGTATTTTGTTCACGATTCGTCAAAGATTAAGAATCAATCATAAATTTTGAGTTTGAATAATTTCAGGCCACTCTTATGGGTCCCCAAAGAAAATCCCATAAGTCACAAATTTGAATTTTACGTAATATTGCGGTCAATTGACGCTTTTTAAGAGTTTTTGAAGAATAAATAATCATTAATCGGTAATTTAAAAAAACCTAATCATTTATGAACTAATATTCAATTGTTTAAACAATCTTGATTTGTTTAAATACTTGTTTTTTACAGTTAAATCGCGAAATGAGCGTATTTTCTAGACTATATGAGTTATCTAATCATTGATAACAATACAATAACTTGTTTAAATGATTTTACAATATTTCAAATAATACGTATTTCTTCAAGTATATATTTCATACAAAAAAGCAGGAGAAACATTTTATTTCACTAAATTTTCGACAAATTTTCATATTTTTAAGTACTAATTTGTTTATTATGAATAATCTTAGATGTTTGAACAAACTCAAATTGTTTAAACAATTTTGTTGTTCGCGTATTTTATTTTTGCTATTTTTCGAAAGCTTGAAATATTTTTATGTTCTACTTTGCTTTTAAGAATACTCTTAAATATTTAAACCAATTAAAATATTTTAAACAGTTGAATATTAGTTAACAAATCACTGGGTATTTCCAAATTTCCGATTAATGATTATTTATTTTTTTTAAGTTTCAAAAAGCGTCAATCAACCGCAATATTACGTAAAATTCAAATTTGTCACTTATGAGATTTTCTTTGGGGACCCATAAGAGCGGCTTAAAATTATTCAAACTCAAAATTTATGATTGATTCTTAATCTTTGACGAATTATGAACAATATACTGAAACACGGAATTATTTGTAACATATTATCGCGTTTAAATATTAGATTTACAAAAAGCTGACTTTTTCTCACGTTAAATCAATGGGAAACTTCATGGTCTTTGCGCCACCCCTAAATATTAACCAATTTTTCTCAAATTTGAAGATTTTTTTCTTGCATTCGAACAAAACTGGCGGGGGGGGGGTGAGAGTGGAGAAATTCGAAGAAAAAAAATCCACCAAGTATAAATAAGAACCACCTTAATGTCCACACTAGGCATTTGTTTATATAATTTGTTTATAAAATTAATAAAAAGTATCGAAAGATAATTGTCCATCATTAAACATCACTGGCGACATAATTTGAAGGAAATTAGCAGAAAAAAGGATTTCTTTCTGCCTTTCAATATCCACACTGGTTACTTGTTTGAATAATTTGTTTATAAAATTAATAAAGAACATCACATGATAATTTTTCATCAGTGGATATCACTGCCGATATAATTTGAGGAAAATTAAAAGAAAAAACGATTTCCTTCTGTCTTTAAATGTCCACACTAGGCATTTGTTCATATAATTTGTTTATAAAATTGATAAAAAATATCGGATGCCAAATTTTTATGATCTGGTATAATTTTTTTTAAGTAAGCCATTCTCATCATAGAAAAAAATTGTTAATGAAGATGAACAAAAAAACGAAAAATTCGACTTTTTCTTCACTCTTTGCATTAACCCATTGACGACGAAGAACTCCCATTTTTTTTATTCATTTTCAAGCCTCCTTATTATAATTAAGAAATGGAAATTTTTTAACGAAAACCCGGTTACCTACTATTTTTGGGTATACTCTTTCAGAATCTGAGCTCAAAATTGAAATATCTCCTCCACAAAATTCATGATTTTTTTTCATATTGAAATCGAGAGAAAACTTCACACTTTCTCTTACCATCGGTGCACAAAAATCGTGTAGATTGACGTTGTACTTTTGGTTTTCATCATGAATGTAGTTATCATTTCCAAAATGGTGATTTTGTGCTTGAAAATTTTGAAAAAATGTAGGTGCGTGGACCCTTCACTAAGATTCCAACAAATAGTGGTGAAAGTGGCTTCACATAGGTTTTTGGGGTCGCTGAATCCAAATCTAGCGTCACATTTTCGAAATTCAAGATTGCGTATCCAATATGGCGACCAAAATTTTGAAAAAATGTTCGAAACAGAATGAAATTCTTCGTACATAGGTTTTTGGGGTTGCTGAATCCAAATATAGTGTTAGATTTTCGAAATTCAAGATGGCAGATCAAATATGGTGACCCAAATTAACAAATGTATGGAACTGGATGAAATTGTCCAAACATAGGTTTTTGGGGTCGCTGAATCGGCATCTAGTGTCAGATTTTTAAAATTCAAGATGGGGGATCCAATATGGCGCCAAAAAGTTTGAAAAATGTTTATTTTTCTGCCATATCGAATCTGCCATCTTGAATTTCAAAAATCTGACACTAGATTCGGATTCAGCGATCACAAAAACCTATTTTTTGACCATTTAATCCAGTTCCAACCATTTGTTCATTTTGGTCGCCATATTTGAGCCGCCATCTTGAATTTAGAAAATCTGGCACTAGATTCGGATTCAGCGACCCCCACCCCTATGTACGAACAATTTCATTCAGTTCCAAACATTTTTTCAGAATCTTGGTCGTCATATTGGATCCGCCGTCTTGAATTTCGAAAATCTTACGCTAGATTCGGATTCAGCGACCCCAAAAACCTTTGTACAGCCACTTTCACCACTATTCGTTGGAATCTCAGTGAAGGGTCCACACACCTATATTTTTTCAAAATTTTCAAGCATAAAATGACCATTTTGAAAATGATAACGACTTTGATGATAAAAACCAAAAACATACCGTCAAACTACACAATTTTTGTGCACCGATGGTAAAAGAAAGTTTTCTCCGATTTCAATGTGAAAAAAAATGAAAAAAATTTTTTCTCCAAATTTTCATATTTTTTGACATAAAAGCCGCCATATTGAACTTTCTGGAGGAGATATTTCAATTTCGAGCTCAGATTCTGAAAGAGCATACCCAAAAATATAAGAAACCCGGGTTTTCGTTCAAAAATTCCCATTTCTTTATTATAATAAGGAGACTTGAAAATGAATAAAAAAATGGAATTTCTTCGTCGTTAATGGGTTAACATAAAAGTTAAAACAAAACAAAAAATCAAAAATAAGACCACATAAATCTCTTCAAAATATGATGCTGAATTTTTCTAAACAAAAAATCCAAAATCGGTTCAGAATTGCCAGCTACAAGTTATTTTGAACCTCGTTCCTTGATTTCACCCCACACCCTACTAGACACCCTAAACATTTTTTAAAATGATAAAATCTTATTTGTAAAGTATTATCGTTCTATATTGAGAGTATCGCAGTGATAAACATGGGTGAATATCTAAAAGCGTCTAATCTACCATACATGATTATCGAATCTTTAGGTAGGGTAGAAGTGAACTCTTTTTCTATAACTTTTACTAGAGAAAAAATTTGGGAGATCCTTATCTTATCGACCTCGCTCACCCTCCTAGAAACTAAGTCCTTACATGACTTGTCTGCCTCGAGCATTTCTCAATATTGGTTGGGGAACTGTTTGAAAGGCTTGCTCAAATTCAGCTTTCAAAAAGTCTTGTTTTCTTATATAGAAAGATTAATTAAAATTAACTTGATAATCATTCTTGTTTATAAAAAATAGATTTTTTGGAACAATCTCAGACTATCCAGTGATTCTTGGGAATGAAATTCAAGGTCCTTTCCAAGTTTTCTAAGTGAAGAAATAAAGTTTTTTAATGTCTCCTTTTTCACATCAAATAATAAAATAGCGGTTTGTTATACATGTAAAAAAATAGTCCATTTCATTCTTCATTGGCCAATAATTTCTAAAGAAAAAGGAAGCATAAGTAAACAAATTCTCGATTTTTTTCTGATTTTTTGATTCTTTGTGAAATCTTTGAGAATATTTTTAAATCTTTGTAAAGTCTTTGAAATCCTTAATATCTTTGGAATCTTCATGAAATCATTAAAATCTTCAAAAATCTTTTTGAATTCGTTGTTATGTTTTGAAGAATTCAAAATCTGTGTGAAATCTTGAAATTTCTGGGAAATATTTCTGAAATCTTTTCAAATCTTTTCAAATTTTTGTTAAATCTTTTTAAATT
The DNA here is from genome assembly GCA_932178445.1 of Andricus quercusramuli. Taxonomy (NCBI): domain Eukaryota; kingdom Metazoa; phylum Arthropoda; class Insecta; order Hymenoptera; family Cynipidae; genus Andricus; species Andricus quercusramuli. Next base: position 64,775 of record CAKNXH010000135.1, read on the forward strand.
GTTGTTAAATCTTTGAAGTCATTTCAATCTTTGAAATCGCTTGAAATTCTTGAAATCTTCGAGAAATTTATTTAGATTTGTTGAAAGCTTTAAGAAATCTTTGAAATCTTCGAGAAATCTTTCTTTAATCTTTTTAAAATCTGTTGGGTTTATTTAAAATCATGAAAATATTTAGAAATCCTTTCAAATTTTTTGGAACCTTTTGAAATCGCTTAATTTTTTTGAAATGTTTTGAAATCTTTGAAATTTTGTGTACTGTCCCCTTTTCGAAATCTTTACAATTCTTGAAATCTTTGGAAAAACTTATAAATTTTTTTAAATATACATTTTTGAAATCTTTATGAAATCTTTTTTATTCGTTTCAAATTGCTGGAATATTTGAAATCTTTGTGAAATCTTTTCAATCTTTGAAATGTTTTGAAATCTTCGAAATCTGGTGTACTGTATCCTTTTTGAAAATTTTGAAATTATTCTCGAAATCTTTGAAAATCCTTATAAATTCTTTGAGATATTTGTGAAATATTCCTGAAATCTTTTGTATTCAACTGAAATCACTAGAATATTTGAAACCTTTGTGAAATATTTTGAAATCTTCTAGAAAATTTTGAAATCATTCAAATGTTTTGAAATCCTTAAAATCTGGTGTACTGTACTCTTGTTGAAATATTTATTAAATTTGTATGAAATATTTGAAATACTTGTAAAATCTTTTGTACACACCTTTTTCAAAGCTTGGAAATCCTTGAAATCTTTATGAAATGTTCCACATTTTTTAGGAAATTTTTGTGAAATCTCTCCAATCCAGTTTTTGAATCTTCTTTTAATCTTTTAAATCTTTTAAAATATTTGTGAAATCATTTCTTTCGGCTAGTGCTGAAAAGTTGCAAGAATGTACAGTTTTATATACATTACATGTCAATAAAAAATTAAAATAAAAAATGTATAGATTTTATTTGAGTTAACATTTTTTGAAAATGGGCAAAAATTAAAAATTTTAAATATTTGGTTAATTTTCATTGAAATCAATTTTTTATAGCTTTATCTAAGATATTTCTGTAGTTGCAGTTAACAATCAAGTGACTTTTTCCTCAGATCATGGAAAAAATTTTCTTAGACGTTACATTTCTTAAAAAATTGTTAATGGAGTGATTTATGACTTCTTTTATTAGCTGTTAAAAAATTTTAATTTTTAAAATTTTAAGAAATTTTTTTGAGGTTTAAAAAAATGATAGCGTGCTTCTCCAGAGCAAATGAAGACACGACATATTTAATAAAAAAAGTTATTTAATTTAAATTTAAAAAATCTTCAAATTGTTATTTTGACTCATTTTTGAAAAATTCTAACTGGGACAAATAATATTTTGTTATTTAAAGTTTTTATTAGCATGTAATATCAAAAGCTATAAATAAAAAAGCTATCGACTAATTCCATTTTGATTCATTCATTATAAAAGTTTCACATTTACATCAAGTCATATCATCAAGTTACTCTATCAAGTCTTTCAAAAAGAAAAGTTTCACAAGTTAAAGAGATGCCAGAGCTTCGGTGGTGTAAATGGTTAAATCTCCACTAATTTATGTTGTCGTTCTCGGTTCAAATGATCTTCACACACTTCATTATAAAAGTGAAAATTTCAAGAAAATTCTAAGTCACGGCCTTAGAATAACTTGTTATATTCGGGATTTTTCTTCCTTATTCGAGGTGGAAATTCTTGCTTTTTGAATTGATCTCAAAAAATTTTTTTCAATTAGAAAAATGACAGAATGGCTGCTGCTTTTTCTAAAATTCTTGGAAGTGGATTTTCTCAAAAACCTCACTTTGAACTGATAAAATATTGTTAAAATAATTAAAATATATTTAAAAATCCCATAAAATTCTCTTAAAATTTCCATGAAATTTGTTTAAATCCTTTGCAAAGTACTCAAAACCTCCTGATATGTTTGGAAATCATTAAAATTACGTGCAATGTTCATGAAATTTGACAAAATTTCCCAAAATCAATTAAAATTCTCGGCTATTCAAATTAAATAAAATTTATTTTAAAAAACGTTTAAATCGGTATAAATGTTTAAAATCCTTTAGGTTTGTGAAATTTCTTGGAATACCTTGAAGTCCCTGGAAAAAAAGTTAGAAATCTTCTGAAATCTTTGGAAGTCTTCAAAATCCTCTTTGCTCCCTGGAAATATTTTGAAATTCCTTGAAACCCGTAGAAATAATTTTACATCTCTTAGCAACCGATGAGATATGTTTAAATTCGTTGAAATATTTGAAAAACCCTTAAAATCCTCATAAAAGTCTTACAATCCATGAAATTCCTTCGAGTTTTTTTGAAATAATTCGAAATTCCTTACAACCTCTTCATATGTTTGGAAGTCTTTATAATGCTGTAAAATTGTCATGGAATCTGACGAAATCGCTTAGAATCGATGAAAATGACTGGAGTTAATTAACATTTCTTAAAATTTCTTGGAAAACGTTAAATAAATCATTTGTTTACACTTTCTCTATTCTAGTCATCAATTCTTTCGAAATTTTAATCAACATTTTTTATTTTCATGATGATTTTTTCTTAATGATTTTCTAGAATGAATTTCCTCGAATCGAAAAAAAATTATAAGAAATTCGTTAATCAGGGAGCGGATTAGAACCACGGCGAAGTTAGCTGAGGAGCGAAGATCAGCTATCACATGCGGAGAACCTTCGGCGAGGAAGAGAGGGGGTAATGAAGTAACGCGCATGCCCTGCGTGCGCGCATGCTTGCCGCTGGACCAATCAGGGTTCTCGATATGTGAGAGTCGAGCTGCGTTCGTCAGCTAACTTCACAGTGGCTCCCATCCGCCCTCTGTTCATTATAGGAAATCATTATAAAGCTATACTGAATTTTCTATATTTTTTTTCGTTAGGTGGGATTAAAAAGTATTGTAAATTATTGCATTGGATTGTAAATGATTGCATAAGATTGTAGAGAGAGTCTACACCATTTTTTAACTTCTGAACATTTTTGGAAATTGTATCAGTTTTTCAAAATATACGAACCTTAAAGTGACTCGTTTTTTCACTCGAATTCCAAGATCTGAGTGACCCCGATAAATTTGTCTCGGTTTTCGACTGCCGGCTTCTCTAAAAGTTCCGTTGGTCGGTGAACTGGGCTCGGATAATTGTTTATCTACTAAAATCGGCTTGAGGACTGCCTGATTTGGAGATGAAGTTGACATGGATGATGTGCCCTGCACATTTACGGTTGGGGTCATTTGTTGTTGGTCCGGTTCCGGTATTGGTAGGGCCAAAAGTCGTTTTCGATCCTCCATATAGAGTTCTATTAGCTGATCGAGTTTCACCTCGATGTCGTCAACCTGGAGAGAGCAGCCGACAAACATTATTAATAAACCTTATTAATTTATGTTGTATGATAAATAGTGTCGATCACTGGTCTATTATTTTTAGACAGAGAAGAAAAAATCTGCCTCGGCCGGGATTCGATCCAGGAACGCAACCATACATGAGTGGAGCGTTAACTAGTTACGCCACCCAGGCTCTGGCAGATCTTTTCTTGCTTCTCTTATATCACATCGTGACGCGGGTTTGCATCTGACATTGTGAACCAGAATATGAATTTAAACAATGTTTTTATTTTGTTGACCATGGTATTAATTACTTTTTTGATGTTAATATTAAATAGAGTCGATTACTGGTCTATTATTTTTATAGAAACGAGAAATAATCTGCCTCAGCTCGGTGAAAGACTTTCAAAAAGAAAAGTTTCACAAGATACAGAGATGCCAGAGCTTCGGTGGTGAAAATGGTTAAATCTCCACTAATTTATGGTGGCGTTCTCGGTTCAAATCCGGGCTGAGGTAGATTTTTTTCAATAAAGAAAAGAATTCATCCAAAATGTTGAATTTTCAAGCCAAAAAGATGAATTTTCAATCAAATAGTTGAATTTTTAACCAAGAATATTAATTTTTTACCAAAAAGGATGAACTTTCAACAAAATGCATACATTTTTAATCAAAAAGTTAAATAGTCAATCAAATTCATAAATTTTCTACCAAATAGTTAAATTATCATTTTAAAAAATTGTACAAAACAGTTGAACTTTCTACCAAATTGTTGAATTTTTAAACCAAAAGACGAATTTTTCACAAAACATTTGAATTTTCGACAAAAAAGTTAATTTTCAAGCAAAGAATTGAAAAAGGTTAACATAACCTAAAATTGTTCCAAAATTGAAAATCTGTACCCATTTTTCCAAAAATTGTGAATTTAATGACTCTGAGTGACAATCTGAAAAATCTTTTGTTTTAAAAAATATATAAATGCCAATCTTGGAGAAGAAAACTAACATGAAATAACAAAAAATTGTTCTAAATTGCAAATCTTTTTAGAAATGGAAGTAGTATTGTTTCAATTAACCGATTTCTTGTCAAAAATGTTGACATAACCTTAAATTGTTTAAAAATCGGAAATCATCAAATTGTAAATCATCTCTGTGAAAATTGCTATCTTAAATCTGCAATTGTACACAAAATTCAAATCTTTTTCCAAATTTGATTATTTTTTAATAAAAATACTGCTTCCCAGTATAGAACGCTACCTTAACCTAAAATGGTCAAATAGTTGTGAATCTTCTTTGACATTAAATTTTGTTTAAAATACAAAATTTTAATTTTCGACGAAAAATACGAATGTAATCCAAAATTGTCAAAAGATTCTAAATTTCGTTCAAATTGTTGTCATTTTTGTTTGAAAATACCAATTTCCCATGTAAAACACCAACATAACCTACAATTGTAACAAAATTATAAAACTTCTTTGGAATATAATGTTTTTTGAAACAAAATTTCAATTTCTGACCAAAAATAACATCATAATCCGAATTTTACAAGCTTGTAAATTTTATTATTTTTAACAAAAATCATCATATTTAAATGTAATGATTATTGTTTGAATTAAAGTACCAGTTTCAGGTGATACACGCCAAAAAAACCGAAAGTTGTGGAAACATTGTAAATATTCTTTGAAATCTAATAATTGGGTGTAAAAAATATTTTGTGAAAAAGGCTAACGTATTCTGAAATTGTTTAACAATTGTATGAACCTTCAGGATCTAGTAATTTTTGTTCAAAAATGACAATTTCCGGTGAAAAAAAACTAACACAATCTAAAATTTTTGGGAATTTTAAGCCTTCCAATCTTTAAAATTTTATATTAAAATTTTGTTTGAAAAATAATTTGCAACAAGAATTTCTTTATCAGATAGGAATTACATGTTACAATTCAATGAATAAGAAAACCAAAGCTAGAAATTCACTCTACGCAATTTAGAATTTATTTTATCGACAGTGGGTGAAATAGAAAATCAATCAAATTGGATCTGATTCAGAGTGAATGCATTTATTGAACTTGGAGTGCACTCTCTAAAGCACTCAGGTATCAGCAACAATTTCCATCCTATCACGCGCAAATTAAACCATCATAGAACTTTATTGTATAGATGTTGCAAAAAATTTAGAAACTTTTTTAGAAAAATGTATGTATTTATACATAATTGTGATTATCAACGTTCACATTCCTTGCCCTATTCCATCCTTTTCCCATTTTTTAAGGAATTCTTTTTATTGCTTGTTTTCAAGAAACTTCCCCTTTTTCTCGTTTTTTTTGTTGCTTAAATGCAAACTGCATTACCCAATTCCCCAATAAGAAAGTCCAACTATTTTTGTTGAAAATTAATTCTTTTTGGTTAAAAAGTATACTATCATGTTTTGGTTTAGAATTCATCTCTTTTGGTGAAAAATTTTGACTGTCTTCTAAGAAATTCATCTTTTAGGCTTAAAAATTTAATTGTTCGGCTAAAAAGTGAACTATTTTATAGAAAGTTTAATAATATTGTTCAAAAATCATATTTTTGAACTGAAAATTCATCTTTTTTTGCTAGAGATGTTAAAAATCAACTTTTTTGTTGAAAATTCAACATTTCGGGTTAAAAATTCAACGGTTTTCTGAGAAATTCGTCTTTTTGTTTTGAAACTATATTTTTTTGCAGGTCGAAAATTCAACTATTTGATTTAAAGTTTAATTATTTTGTTAAAAATCGTCTTTTCTGTTATAAAATTCAATTTTTTTGTAGAACATTCGTCTTTTTAGAGAAAAAATTAAAAATTCTACTATTTGGTTAAAATTGTTACTATTTGGTTGAGAATTCTACTATTTAGTTGAAAATTCTTATATTTTGTTGAAAAATCGTTTTTTTTAAATTTATTTCCTTTGGTAGAAATTTTATCTTCTTCGATTAGAAGTGCAAATGTTTGATTAAAAATTTGTCAGTTTTGGTTAAGGGTTTAATTTTTTCATAGACAACTTTTCGACTTGAAAATTCAAATACTTGGTTGAAAATTCACTTTCTTGATGAAAAATTATTTTTGTGGTTGCAAATTTAACTGTTTGGTTAGAAATTCGTCTTTTTCGGCAGAGAATTAGCCTTTCGTTTTGAAAATTTAATTATTTTATTGAAAATCATGTCTTTTGGTGGAAATTTTAATTTTTTTATTGAACATTCGTCCTTTTAGATCGAAAATTCGTCTTTTTGGATTGAAAAATCATATTTTCTGGTGGAAAAGTAATTTTTGTTGGTTAAAAATCAACTTTTTTGAAAGAAAATTTAACTTTTCGGGTTCAAAATTGAACTTTCAGCTGAAAAATTCGTCTTTTTGACTTTAAAATTGTTCAAATAGTGTCATTGTACTCTTATTCTTTTTTTTTATTGAGAAGTCTAGTATCATATTTTTGGTTCAGAATTAAACTTGTCTGGGAAAAATTCTACGGTTTGATTGAAAATTTTATTTTGTTGAAAATTCTTTTATTCTGTTGACAATTGGTATTTTTTTGTAGAAATTTCATCTTTTTGGATTAAAAGTGCAACTGTTTGACTAAAAATTAGTTACTTTTGATTAAGTATTTAAATATTTTGTTGAGAGTTCGACGAATTTCAACGAAAATTAACCTCTCTCTAAAAATTCAACAATTCGATAAAAAATTAAATGTTCTTTCGGCATATCATATTTTCAGATTAAAAATTCAACGTTTTTGTTAAAAATTCGTTTTTGTAGGTTGAAAATTCAACTATTTTATTGAAAGTTTAATTATTTTTTAAAAATCATCTTTTCTGTTATAAAATTATATTTTTTTGTTGAACATTAGTTTTTTTAAAGAGAAAATTAAAAATTCTACTATTTGGTTAGTAGTTGAACTTTTTCATAGAAACTTCAACTTTTTTACTTGAAAATTCGAATATTTGGTTGATTATTCACTTTTTTGTTGAAAAATTATTGCTGTGGTTGAAAATTCAACTATTTGGTTAGAAATTAGTTTTTTTCGACAGAAAATTAATCTTTCGTTCTAAAAAATTAATTATTTTCTTAAAAATCATGTTTTTTGATGGAAAATTCCATTTTTTTATTGAACATTTGTTTTCTTAGATAGAATATTCGTCTTTTTTGATTGAAAAATCATATTTTTTGGTAGAAAAGTAATCTTATTCTAAAAGAAATTCTTCTTCTTTTTTTTTCTGAAAAAAATTGTACAGTTTGGTTGGAAATTCTGTTTTGTTGAAAATTCTTGTATTCTGTTGAAAATTAGTATTTTTGGGTGGAAATTTCATCTTTTCAGGTTAAAAGTGCAACTTTTTGACTGAAAATTAGTTACTTTTGATTAAGGATTCAACTATTTTGTTGAGAATTCGTCGAATTTTAACAAATTAACTTTTCTTTGAAAACTCAACAGTTCGATTAAAAATTAAATGTTTTTTCGGCAAATCATATTTTCAGATTGAAAATTCAACTTTTTTGTTAGAAATTCGTCGCTTTGATTGAATTCGACTGTATTTTATTGAAAATTAAAGTTTTGTTTGTTTAAAATATTAATTATTACATTCTTCGAATACTTGGTTCAAAGATGAACATCTTTATTAAAAATTAATGTTTTTGTTTAACGATTCGTCTTTTTGCCTTAAAATTGAGCTGTTATGTTGAAACTTATTTTTTTTTGTACAAGATTAATTTCACTGATTACAAATTTAAATACTCGGTTTAAAATTCATGCATTTTTTCAGCTATCGTCTTTCATTGAATTCAACTATTTTTGTTTTACATTAATATAATTTTTTTGATTCAAATATCAAGTATTATATCTTTCCTCGAGAATTCATGTTTTTGGATTGTCATTTTTTTTCTTAGGAAAGCCATTTTTCTTTGCGGAATGTGAACTTTTTTGTTGGAAATTCATCTGTTGAAAATGCAACTATATTTGGTTAGTATTGAATATTTTTTGTTTAAAAATTCCACCATTTGGTTGAAAATTCATCTTTGTAGGTTCGAAAATTCAACAGTTTTGTTCGAAATTCGTTTCTTCTGCTTGACAATTCAACTGTCTGTTTGAAATTTTTTGTTTCCTAACATTGAACTATTGGAATGAAAATTGATATTTTTTGGTTCAGAACGAACGTTTTTGTTGAAAATTCATATTTTCGGGCAACCCCAATGATTTTATTTAAAAAAATCCAATTCCCTATCATCATCCTGAGCTTCGAAGTCTGAATCATGTATTTTTCATACTCGAAAATAAAAGTTGAGTCTAAAAAACCGCAAGATAAAAACATATTTATAAATATTTTTTTTTACTCACCTGCCTTTCAATATTGACAACCCTAGAAGCTAAGCTAGTTTTTGAAGCATAGACGTCTTTCGCCTTCGACCCTTGCTTTCCTAAAATTTGGTCTAACCTAGATAATAAGAAAATATAAATATCAAGATAATGAATTCCTTCGATAGAGAAATTTCAACAAAATTCACTATACATATACAAAACACTAATTTCTAAGCTCACACAACGCGTACGAGAGTAGCATGCAAGAAAAAATAAAGTGCGGCATGGCTAAAAAAAGTGCTGGTATTTTAACGAAAAGTTTTGGTCAAGTCACCAACATTCTAATTCACAACAACTGTTTTTTCTATTAATTACATAAGGAATGTAAGGGTTTATCGCAAATTAAATTTACTTTTAATCGAATTTTGATATGAATTAGCTAACTATTATTTTTTTTCTACAAAAATGGATCTTGCTTGCCAAATGTGAAACATGAAACTCCTTTAGACTGAAATAAAAAAAGTATTATTCTACAGGGGATCGATGCGGAAAGCGACTCCTTTCTTCTAAAAAAGAAGATCTGGAATAGGAACATCGACGATGGCGACAGAAAAGGATAACGCGGGCTGGCAAACACTGAAGGATTTTATGTCAAAACACGCTTCTTCCTCAAAAGAAAAAGATTGGGTTAGGCATCTCATTAGAAGATAACACTGGAGGAAATTCCAGCAAAAACAGTACCAATATTCGTTTCCCGTCCCAGAAGGAAAATATTCAGTAGAGTAAGTTCCTGTTTCTTGTAAACAAGATTTTTTTTATATATGTTAAAGCGTAGCGTAAAATACAAATTTCAGAAAATGAAAGACTCTGCCGTCCTATTCTTTCTTTTTTTACGTAAAAAGAAACTAATTTAAAATGTATAGGAAATTTGTAGGAAATTAATGATGGAAGATGCCAAAACATACATATGACGGCTTAAAGGAAGATTTCGAGAAAATGGGTGAGAACTTGGTATAAAACAAGACCCAAAAATAATTTTGTGGATTACAAGCTGCATGAGCTGGTTCACAATATTTACTTGTACGATGATAATGATCCCTGTTATTTCTTATGATTAGCTGAATAAATTGAAGTTTATCCTCATGAAGGTGGACATTATAAGAGGCGATAAAACTATTGAAAATAAGAACTTATGTATATTATTTGAAAGAATTTTCTACCTTTTTTGTATTTTTTGCGTATTGTTGTATATTATTATAATTTCATTTTGTTACAAGAAAGCATATCAAAAGTAGCCATGTTTTCATCAAAAAAGTTTTTCTTTTTCGACCTATGAAAGGATGGTAAAATAAAATGTAAAATGGTGAATTACCAAAATTTTAAATCTTAATTTTAATTTTCAAATGATCAATTATAGTAAATTGCGAAGTTTCCCAGGGTCTTGCATTTTCTGAAATTTGTATTTTACGGTACGCTCTAAGCTACATATTCAAATTGAGTTTATTTTTCTTTCACAAATGCTTTACAGCTTTAGATTCTTCTCATCTTAGATGAAAGAAGAATGCAGGAAATAATGGTGAGGCCTGAAATTATTATTTAACTGGTATTGATTAAATGAAGGGTGTCACGGCATAACCATGTACGTTCCACTTTTTCAAAACACGTTTTATTGGCTCAAAAATTCTCTAGACTTTTACCGCACATTGTGGTATGGACAAGTTTGATTTTTAAATTATTTAAACAATTTTACTGAAAGAATTTGTTTAAATATGCAAGATACGTAAAAGCTAATAGCGTTATTCGATTTTGTAGAAAAATGACAAAAAATCCTTGTATTGGATAAAGTTTTGCTGCACCCAATTTGTTATATGTAGTATGACTATAAAAACTATACCATGTAATTGTTTATTTATGCAGCGCCACCAATTGAGTCCATAAGAAGATAGTAAAACAGATAGACTTTATATAATTGGTTTACCAATTTAAAAATAATTTGGTTTTCTTGAAAAATCATCTATTAGTTTTTGATTTTATGACCAAAGAATTTTTTTTAAAGTTATGAAAAATCAAATAAATCGCAATTTTTCACTTTTGAGCTTTCTACTTGCCTCACGAAAAAAACGGTTTCGAAGCCTATTAAAACGCTATTTGAGTATTTTAAATTTCAACCTCTATACATCCCCTCTCCTTTTTCCACACCCCATCTCCTCTAATACTAATTCTCCTATAATTCTCCTAAAACTCCTCTAATTACATCTCCTAATTAGCAAACTTTTCCTCTACATCTACTAATTCTCAAACTTCCCCTAATTTTCACTACCTCATCCACGCCTACTTCACATCGCATCACCCCCCCCCCACCCTCCGTCCCGGCCTTCCCCTACTTCTACTTACCTCCCTTCCCTTACTTATCCTCCATTCCCTCTCTCATACTCTTCCTCTACTCATTCGCCTCCCCTACACCCCCTCTTCTCTCGTATCCAATAATAATTCCCCTACTTCAACCTCCTCTACTTTTCCTCACTTCCCTTACTTCCACTACATCTTCTTCACATCGCCTCACTTCCCCACCCTTAACCTACATCCCGACCTGCACTCTCCTCCTAATTACCTCCCCTCCCTTCATTATTCTTCCTTTCTCTCTCCCCCCTTCCCCTTCCTTCCCCTTTACTCACTTACTAACCAATACCCTATTTCTTCTAACCACCTTCTGTACCTCAACTCACTTCCCCTACTTCTCCTTCCCACTCTCCTACTATTTTTTTGCCTACCCCCTTTCCCTATTTTCCCTCACCCTACTTCATCTTCATTCACCTCTCCTTCTCCTCCCTTACTCAGACCTAACTTACCCACCCATACTCTATTCACACCCCGAATTCTATCTCCTGACTTCACCTACTACCCCCACGGACGAATAACCGACTAAAACTATAAGCGTTCCTGCTCGGAGTTACGGAACCTTGAAAATGAAAATTTTCATGGCACTTACATGGTTATGACACAGGGCGATTTTTGACGAAATTTGTCTAAAAAAGTTGTAACTTTTTCCAAATTGGTTTATAGATGTATTCCCAAATATTTCTATCAGCTCTTGAATGTACTTCCTTAGTTTTAGAGTTTATTAGCCCCGAGCAGAAATCCTAATTATTTCGGTCGTATGTCCATCCATCTGTTTTACTTTTTTCACGGAAGGGGAAGTGAGGCAGGGGAATTCGGCGAAATAGGTGAGGGGAAGTAGAAGTGAGGGAAGGATAAAAACGAGAAATTAGGTGAGTCGAAGAAGGGAACATTAGTGGGTAAGTGAGGGGAGGTATGGGAAGGCAAGCGGGATAGGGGATGGAAGGTAAACTAGGGGATAGAAAGTAAAGTAGGGGTGATGGAAGGTCCATTACAGGAAGTAGATTAGGGATGGTAGAGAAGGAGACGATAGAAGTGGGCTGGAAGGGAGGGAAGCAAAATGAGTGGAATTAAGATTAAAAAAGTTAAGGGGGGGGGAAGTAGTACGGGGTATAAGGAAGGAAAAGTGAGAGAAGTAGTAGGAGAGGGTGGTGGTAGGGAAGGGAGGGGATCATAGGATATGATAAAAGAGGAGAGTAGTGAGTGGGGGGAGTGATATGAGAAGGCTGGGGAGATTCTCAAAACTTAATTAGCGTTTCAATAGGGTACGAAATTTAGAAAAAAATAATTTCAATAAATGATTTCAATTTTGACAACCTTTTTTTGTTCTACTGAATATTTTCTTCTTGACACTTACATTGCTCTACCGTAACACACTTCAAATGTAGTAAATCAAAAAAGGTTTCATGTTGATATTCAGTCGTTCTATTGTAAATTTGAGATATTTTTTCAGTAATTTAGGAAATCGGGTGAAAAAAATTATAATACAAAGAAGCTCAGCAAGTGCCTACTACAGGGTAACCATATAATGGCATTGGACGTTGAAAAAAGCGACTGGGGTCGAATAAAAAGCTTATTTTTGAGATTCGGCTTGGGGACACGGCGAAGACGAAGGGTGTACCTGAACTGAAGGTTTCGTACGCGATTGAGGAGGTCCGCGTGTCCCGAGCTGTACTGTTCTATCACATCCTTGACATCGTAGGGTTTCAGGGCTTCCCTGAACTTCTTCCGAGCCACGAAGTACCTCAGCTGACATCGCGACACGTGCCATACGCACACATTTACGTTTATATTTACTCCACGAGGGCCTTTCAAAGGCAACTTTTTTTTATTATCATAAGAAACCAAGAAATGCTTTTTAAACTGTGCAATTATGGACCCCTGACAATGATGAGCAATAAAAAACTTAAGTAACTTCTCTTAAATTACTTGACTTCCTCTGCAACCATACAGAGGAATATAATTTCTTAATATTGTCCTTTTTCATGTGTATCGAAGATAAAATGAAAAAAGTAAACCTTGAGTATGCTGCTATAAAGAGAACAATAATGACATTATCAGATACTAAATATTATATGAGGCTGTAAAAGAGGCACCGTTATAAAAACCCACGTGGAGTAAATGTTATATGAAAATACTGTTTTATCGGTTTGTAAATGTATGCAGTTCCAGTGTTGAAGAGTGAGAAAAGTATTATAAGGACAGACACTGTGCGATCAATGTGCTCAAGTTTTATTAACGTTTCAACGTCAAGTTGAACTCTAGTTTTCTCAGCTCTCGAGAAAAGCAGATCTCGTAATCGAAAAGGTGTAAATACAATTTGTAAAACCGTGACAAAATGAGTTTTCTTTCAAACTTGAAATTTCTAGTACTCTCTTCTCTCAGGCATTCGAGAATAATTGTTGCTTATCTCTTTCTAACTTTTTTGTGACATTTAGGTCAGTATTGACTTCCGATTGTTAAGAAAGTGCTTGAGTCATTTTTCTTTTTACTACGGCACCATGTGGTGTTAATTTGGATTATTGCATCGCTTCTCGTACATTCCCTGAATTCTTCTACATTCCTCAACTTCCTTGCATTATTTTGAAGGAATTCAGTTAATGATGGAATTTCTGAACTTCAAGGAATCAGAGGTTCTATGAAGTTCGAGGAATTGAAAGAATTGAGGGAATTTAATGAATTAAGAAAATTATGTAGACAAATGCCGAAATTCCAGTACACTATGTTGCACTGATCAATTAGTGGAAGAATGATGAGAGAATGGTTCCTTCAATCAATCATAAGCATGATGAAAATTTCAACAAAATTTGGCTACGGTATTCCATTTGTATGTATTTTAGGCTTTGAAAAATGAAAACACGAAAATCGCAGCTGATCCTGTTCTCGAAACATCTTCACATCAAATTTTCAGTTTTTTGATGATATTTAATACGATGACGAGGAAGAATGTATTTCCATATTTTTGTGATAAATCTCCTCATTGTCCCTGTATTTAGAGCATCAAATAGGATAAACAGCAATTTTTATAAGCTATAGAAGATTGAATAATAGCTGAAATAATAATTCGAATTTATTTTCCATGTTTTTTAAATAATAGGCTACTATACTGGAAATTTTGTTCAGAAAATAAAGCTAATTTTCCGTTACAAACTTTCTGAATTCTGACTACACGTTATAAATCCGGGCGACAAAAAGTGTGTGGAACTGCAACATTTTAGGCCGGAAAAAATGATAAAATCGTAGGTTTTAAGACTGAATACTTATCATTAACATATTTTCTTTTCTACAATAAATTTAATCAAGATTTCATGTTTATTTGATTAATATAATGAGAGCTTAGGGTGGTCCAAAAATTCGATTTTCGATTTTTGGTGATAAAACCCCCCCCATTTTGTTCGTTTTCCGCAAAAAGAAATTCCGTAATTTCTTTTTTTCAACGTTAACCCGTGCCCCCGGGCTTTTGAAATTAACATGGGGTTTTAAGTGGGAAAAGCTCGATTTTCAAAAAAAATGAAAAAAGTACTTGTTACACATTTTTTTCAATTAAAGTATTGTCACCTCTTGAGGAGTATTTAAGGAATAATTTCCATCCAATAGCTTTTAATTTTGACACACCTGAACCCCCTTTAATTGTGCCCGGAAAATGCCCTGAAAAATGCAAAATAGCAGTTTTCTATGAAATTCATGCTAAGGACGGTATTTTAAAAAAAAATTTCAACATGAATTATTTTTAATCGATCAGTGACGAGTTTTAAAGTATATTTTAAATAATTGTAAATTGTTTAAACAATTAGTATTTGTTTAAACAATTTTTTCCCCCTGAAAATCGTGAAAAGTTATTATCTTTCGGAATAAATCGTACAAAGTTGATGAATGTCAAGAGTAGTAGTTCTTGTTTAACTTATTTGGTAATTATTTAAACAATTTTAATTTGTTTAAATAATTTTTTCTCACTAAAATCGTAAAAAATGATTATTTTCTGAAAATAATGACACAATTGAAGAATGTTGAAAGCAATACATTTTTGAAGGATGTTTGGTAATTATTTAAACAATTTTGATTTGTTTAAACCATTTTTTCCCCTGTAAAACGTGAAAAATTATTATTTTCTGGAATTAATGACACAATTAAAGGAATTTAAGAGTAATATTTTTTTTCTAAAGAATATTTAGCAATTTTTAAAATAATTTTTATTTGTTTAAACAATTTTTGTTTGTTTACAAATTTTTTATTATGCAAATCGAGAAAATTTATTCTTTTCAGCAATTAATGACACAATTAACGAATTTTAAGAATAATATTTTTTTGCTTGAGATACTTTGAAATTATTTAAACAATTAATAATCATTAATAATCATTAATATAAACCATTTTTGCAGTCTGTTATGAGTAGTTATTTTTTCAGATCATATTCGTTAAAATGAATAGTTTTTCAAATGAATAGCGGGTAATAAGCATCAACAAAAATTTTTAAACAAACAAAAATTGTTTGAACAAATAAAAATTATTTTAAAAATTGCTAAATATTCTGTAGAAAAAAATATTACTCTTAAATTCCTTTAATTGTGTCATTAATTCCAGAAAGTAATAATTTTTCACGCTTTACAGGGGGGAAAAATTGTTTAAACAAATCAAAATTGTTTAAATACTTAACAAACATCCTTCAAAAATGTATTGCTTTCAACATTCTTTAATTGTGTCATTATTTTCAGAAAATAATAATTTTTTACGATTTTCGGGAGAAAAAATTGTTTAAATAATTACCAATACGTTAAACAAGAACTACTACTCTTGACATCCATCAACTGTTTACGATTTATTCCGAAAGATAATAACTTTTCAAGATTTACAGGGGGGAAAAAATTGTTTAAACAATTTACAATTATTTAAAATACACTTTAAAACTCGTCACTTATCAATTAAAAATAATTCATGTTGAATTTTTGTTTTTAAATACCGTCTTTAGCATTAATTTGATGGAAAACTGCTATTTTGCATTTTTTAGGGCATTTTCCGGGCACAATTAAAGGGGTTCAGGTGTGTCAAAATTAAAAGCTATTGGGTGGAAATTATTCCTTAAATACTCCTCAAGGTGTGACAATACCTTAATTGACAAAAAA
Source organism: Andricus quercusramuli (assembly GCA_932178445.1). NCBI lineage: Eukaryota > Metazoa > Arthropoda > Insecta > Hymenoptera > Cynipidae > Andricus > Andricus quercusramuli. The sequence goes on from CAKNXH010000135.1 coordinate 80,933, forward strand.
TGTATAACAAGTACTTTTTTCCATTTTTTTTGAAAATCGAGCTTTTCCCATTTAAAACCCCCGTGTTAATTTCAAAAGCCCGGGGGCACGGGTTAAAGTTGAAAAAAAAAATTACTTAATTTCTTTTTCCGGAAAACGAACAAAATGGGGGGGGGGGGGGGTTATCACCAAAAATCGAAAGTCGAATTTTTACAGGCATAAATTTGGACCACCCTAATGAGAGCTATTGTATTGGTTAGTCTGTTTGGCGTCGATCGTAAAAATGAAAGGAAAATAAAAAACTATAGGAATGTAATGATGGAAGATGTCAAAATATACAAGTGATGAGTTGAAGGAAAATTTTGAGAGAATGAGAGAGAACTTGGTATGAAATAAGACCTAGAAATAATAAGCCTTGCTTATCAGTTTGAAGGTCGGCTATACAGGACGTGTCTCCGAGTAACACCGCTGTTACTACTAAGGGCCCCCAAAATTTAGGTTGGAATTTTGTAGATTCCCCGGTTCGTTTTTAGTACGCCTTAGTCGAAAAAAATAATTTTCAATCCATTAAAAATTGTAGCCGGAATCGTACTTCCACATTTTTTCGTAATTTTTCCCCACTGTCTTGAGCTTTAGATGGATTTCCATTTTCTGGATCTCAATCGATTTTCTTGAAGCATCAATAACTTTTTCAGTTTTTGATAGCGATGTTATAGTTATTTTTCAGCTATCAATAATAGTACCTGCCGGAAGTGTTTAAGCTACTGCTGGGTTTGAGATGCATTTATATTTTTTATTTTGAATCGAATAATGATCATTTGTTGTGCATACAGCCTGTAATCAACCAAATTTTTTGTAGATCTGATTTTATACCATGTTGTCTCCCATTCTTTCAAGTTCTCCTTTTATCTCACTCGTAGATTTTGGCATCTTCCTTTATTTTTTTATTTTCTATTTCATGTCACGAGGTCAAGTAGGCTTCCCAGCACTCGGCCCTCACGCCAGGAATACGAATTCGCTTTTCATAATTCCACTTTGAAGAGGATAAACTTCAATATATTCAGCTAATGATACGAAATAACAAGGATCATGTTCATCATACAGGTAAATATGGTGGACCAGCCATAAAACTTGTAATCTACAAAATTATTTTTAGGTCTCATTTTATACCAAGTTCTCTTCCTTTCTCTTAAGATCTTTCTTTAACTTATCACTTGTATATTTGAGCATCTTTCATAATTACTTTTCTATAGTTTTTTACTTTCTTTTTATTTGAATGTACGATGTCAAGTAGACTTCCCAAGGCAATAGGTATCCAGAAATTATGTAAGATGTTTTTCCTGGAATTCCACCCCTCCTCTCCCTTCTTCTCACACAATTCTTGTAAATTAATAAACATGAAACCTCAATGAAATTAATTTTAGAAAAGAAAATCTGTTAATAACCAGTATTCAGTCTTACAAACGTACAATTTTGTCATTTTTTCCGGGCCCAAAATGTTGCGGAATCCGACACTTCATGTAGCCTAGGTTTAAAAATGTCTATTCCAAATTCAAAAAGTATCTACTCAAGTGTGTCTAGTTTTCTGTCCTAATATTAAAAAAAAAGAAAAAAAGAACTTCAATGTTGGCTTCAACTCTTGTTCTTCAGGCTATAGCGTATCAAAATTCCTATTTACCCTATCTGATGCTCTAAAAACAGGGAATGCATTTTTTATCGCCATCGTATTAAATGTGATTAAAAAACTGAAAATTTGATTTGATTTCAGGAATAGGGTCAGCTGCGATTTTCGTGTTTTTTAAAAGTCTAAAATGCCGGGAGAAGTGTTTTTTCAAATGAAGGTATCGAACTAGCGAACTACTCAACTTTAATTTCAAGTAACAAAATCACTTACTTCTGTCAATTTAGAGATCGAATGGTAATACAAAATCCATATTAACACCTGCAGACTCGAGACTGCAATTCCGTTGTAGCAAATAAGCAATTTTGGACATACGCTATGCAGACACACTTGTTTACAACACTTTCACAAGATGCTATATAGGAAAGGTGAAGATTGAGATTTACATAGAAATAGAGTACGTTAGGATACATGGTAAGAGACATGCAGACGTCGGTGTGACAACGCGACGTGACGAATAGATAGACAGCAGCGATGGTTAGATAGATATTTTCTAGAATTGGAAGGATCGATAAAGAATAAAGTTATAGAGGATGGAAGGGAAGAAAATGAGACTTTATGCATGCTCAATGGAAAATCTACTCGCTCGTCACACTGTCCTGATGAGCTTGAGAGTTTATTAAGCGAAGGGAGGGAAATGAGGACAGACAGATGGCAGGATTGGATCACAGAGATCCCTCCGTGAATTCACTGGAAGGAAAACTAGCACAGGGAATTTGCGAGAGTTTCAGATGATCAACTAATTTGACTCCAACACTATCTGCAATCGCATCTCAACATTCCTTCCTTTCTAATCAAAAACAGACGGTCTAAATTAACATTCTCTTATTATCATGGACAATTTGGTGAAAGAGATTTTAATTCGAAATTTAGGAATTGATTCAATTACAAATATTTCTTTTAGGGACTACTGTTTGGGGATTGAACTGCTCTTAGTGAGAGGGTGCCTAGGGATGGGCGTTACTCAAAAATTGATTCTCCAGATTCTAGATAGGGTAATTGGCACATTGGTTGGCCACCCCCCAATGATTGGCCACTTTATTTAAATATGCCAGAGTGAGCAAGATTGCTGATTCTGATATAGTGAAAAATTCAAACGAAAAGCTGTTAAGATAAGGAATGCCCGCTGGTTGAAAATTATTTTTTTTTAATAGTTACGACAAATTTAACTAAGAAATGTTGGATTTGATAAAATCTGAGAATTAAAGCATCACAATAATAGTATTCTAACCATAATATGATGTCTATGTATCGATAAATGTGTGGCCAATTATTGTCATCATGAATGAAGCGGAAACATAATGGTTGGCCACTTGTTGTTATGAATAATGAATGGAAATCATGGCAAAAACTGTGTTTGGCCCCAGCCAATTAGTATACAATTCCGAAGCTAATTACTGTGCTTTCAAAATCAGTAATCTAAAAAACTTGATGTGGCTAATGACTGTATTTTACTGCATTTTAGCAGCCAATCATACAATCGTTGGCTTATGCTGATCACTATGTCGTTGTGGCCAATCATGGTGTTTTTTACATGATTGCTAATTTTTTTAAATATGAATTATCTATTATTCATAACGCTCAAATTACCATGGTGAATTGAATCTTCTTCAATTTTTGTATACATCACTGTATTTTAGAATTTTGTTCGACGCCTACAGCGTTTTTTATGGATTGTTCAATTGGAAACGTTTCTTAAGTGGCTAATAATTGTACCGATTAACATGTGATTTTCCTGATTAACTATATCTTAATGAAAATTGATGAAAATAACACTTATTTTGAATTGACAATAACAAGAAAATTTAATTGTTTAAATCTTCACTTCTTTGAAACATTGTTCAATTTTGTGAAATTTTTTTGAATTCCTTAAAATCCGAGAACTTGGAATTCTTTAAAAACTCGTGAAATCATTTAGAATGTTTCAAAATCTCGTCAAACTATTTCAAATCCCTCTAATTTTCATTAAAATCTGGGGGAATTATTCAGAATCTCTTGAAGTTCTTTCAAGTATCTTGAAATCTTCAGAAATCACTTAAAGTACTTCAAAAATTTTGTAACATCTCCTGAAAGCCCGAAAAATTCTTTGAAATCTTTAAAAATCCCTTGAAATTCTTTAAAATGCGAACAAATTTCTTGAAGTTACTCAAAATTTCATAAAATACTCTGAAATCTTCAGATATTCTGGAAAATCTTTCGAAATCTTTGGAAATCTTCCGCAATCTCTAGAAGTTCTTAAAATTCCTTTGAAATCTTTGAAAATCCTTTGAAAGCCATAGAAGTCCTATAAAATCTCTTGAAATTTCTTGACATTTTGTAAATTATGATAAATTCTTGGTTTTTTAATTAATAATTTGTTGGAAACCTTGTGAAATAGCTTGAAATGCTTCAAAGTTCTTTAAAGTATTTGGAAAATCCTTGCAAACCATTGAAATTCTTCAAAATTCCTTTAAAATACCTTGAGATTTCGTAAAATCCTTTGCAATTTTTTTAAAATCTTTAAAATTCAATAAAAAGCCTCAAAATCAAGTAAAATACTCTGAAGTCTTTAGAGATTCTAGGAAATCTTTTTAACTCATTGGTATTTGATATTTGGTAGTTCCTTGTAAACCATACAAATCCTTTGAAATCTTTTGAAATTCCTTAAAATTTTGTAAGATCCTTCGAAATTTTTAGAAATTTTTTTAAAATTACCAAAAATTTAATAAAAAGTCTCAAAATCCTTCAAAATCAAGTAAAATATTCTGAAGTCTTTAGAAATTCTAGAAAGTTTTTTGAAATCCTTGGAAATTTTATGCATTCTCTTGAAATTCTTCAGAGTCCTTTGAAGTATTTGGAAGTTTCTTGTAAACAATTGAAATCCTTTTACATCTTTTGAAATTCCTTGAAATTTCGCAGAATCCTTTGCAATTTTCAGAAATTCCTTGAAAATTCTTCAAAATTCAATAGAAAGGCTCAAAATCGAGTAAAATACATCCCTTGAAAACCATTAAAACTCTTAAAAATATCTCAAAATTTTATGAAATCTCGTCAAAATCTGTAAAATCCATGGGAATCTTAAGCAATCTCTTGAAATCCTTCAAAATCATTTGAAGTATTTGAAAGTTTCTTGTAAACCATTAAAATCTTTTTAAATCTTCTAAAATTACTTGAAACTTCGTATTATCCTTTAAAATCTTTAGAAATTCCTTACAAATCTCGAAACTCAAAAAAAATCCCGCAAATTCCTGTGAAATCTATAGAAATTCTGGGAAATTCTTGGGTATCTTTCGCAATCTCTCAAAATCTTTAAAAATCATTTTGAATCGATTAAGAATTTTTTGAAATCTATTACAAATTTGTACAGTTCTGTAAAATCCTTTGAAATCTTTTGAAATTTATGAAATTCTTCGGAATCTCTTAAGACCCTTTAAATTACCTAAAAATCACTTCCAGTCCCTTAACATCCTCTGAAATAATGATAATCCTTTAAATCCTTTGAAAAAATGTGAAATTCCGAAGATTCAGAAAATAGCTTGAATTTTGATGAAAAGCTTTGAAGCCTTTAGGAGTCTCTTTAAATCAACAAAAAAAAATCGTATTTAAGAATCGGAAAAATGAATAATAGAATGGAGATCGCCCATCCCTAAGGACACCACTCTCATCAAAATACGTAACTCGCTGAAATCTTTTGTAATCTTTTGCAATTCCTTCTAAACCCTCAATTTCTTCCAATCCCTTTAAATGAAAAAATTATTCTACGCCCTCTTAATCTTTTATAGTCCTTGAATTTTCGTAAAATTAAAAAGAAATTCAATCTGATATTGACATGCAGAAATTTCTATTTTCCTTTTTTCAATTTTACGACTACCTCATTTCCGAACTGTACTAATAGTCTCATTCTTAAAAACAGTAGATCAAGGAAAATGCTGAGGATATTTACTGCCATCGTTATTCAAGTCAATTTTTCTGAAGTGTTATGAACCAGATAAAGAAAATGACATTGGATAGAAAAAAATGGACTTATGAAGCGTCGCAGCTAATTGATGAAACGGATTGACGTCTAAAGTCCCAAACTATGGTGTAGAATACGTAGCAAAACTACGTAGGACATTATGTCAGAAACGTCTTTAAATACGTCTCAAATTACGTAGGATCTCATGTCATAAACTACGTGGCAAACTGAGTAGAAAAACTACTTGGGGACCTACGTAGTAAACTAAACGTAAACTACGTTGGAAACTAAGTCGTCAACTACGCAGGAAACTGTAACGTAAACTACGAAGGACACTTATTCAAAAACGACGTTGTTAAGTTCGTCGGAAACGACGTAGGATCCGACATCTTGAACAACGCAGGAAACTACGTTGGCCACTGCCTCAGAAACGACATCGTTAGGTACGTGGAAACTATGTCGGATCCGACACCATGAATTGCGTCGTAAACTACGTCGTAAACTACGTAAGACACTGCGTCAGAAACTACGCAGGTATGCACGTCGTAAACAATGTAGAAGTGTACGTCGGAATCATTGTTATTTACACACATCAAAATACGGCGAAGGATCCGAAGTCGTAAACTACGTTGAAAACTGCGTGGGACACAGCATCAGAAGCGACATCGTTAAGTATGCCAAAGTGACCTAGGATCGGAAGTCGTAAACTACATGGGAAACGACGTAGGACACTATGTCAGAAACGACGCCGTTAAGCATGTCGAAAACTACGTAGCAAACTACGTCAGAAACTACGTCTTGAACTATGTTGGGAACACCGTTGTAAACCACGTAAGAAACTACGTCAGAAACGACGTCGTTAAGTACGTCCGAAACAATGTAGGGTCCGACGTTATAAACTCCGTCGGAATAAACAATTAACCTCAGTCATCAAATTCATAAACATAATCATTATCCAAATAATGTCTGCATAATTGGCTTATTGTTTCATTGTAATTGATTTTTTTCTTCGAAGTAAATAAATAAACTCTCTGGATATGCATCGCATTTAACGCAGATATACTTAATGAATATAAGGAATTCATTGAATGTTGAAGTTTATTTGTAAAAAAAATTGGTGTAAATAAATATTCAACTATGTCGTTTTCTGCGAGGAAAAATGTTTTTCAACTGGAAATGGTGAGGCCTATTCTAAAGGCCTATTTTGAGCAACTTAAACTTTTGATAAATTGAACTTTGAGAAAATCTTGTATTTTAACTTGAATTGTATCCGAATAAAGTGATGAGCCAATTATGCTGAAAACTAAATCGTTATGCATGTTTATCAATTTGAATTTCATGTTTACAGATTCTTAGGAACTTTATTTGTGCAGTATGAGGACCTTTTTTTATTAATAAACAAATAATTTACACCAAATATTTTACTTTTTTACAACTTTGTTCTTCGTCTTTTTCGACGCAGCGTCCTACGTAGGTTCCGACGTAGTTTACGACGTCGAAGCCCGCGTATTTTCCGACGCAGTGTCCTTAGTCTTTTTCGACAGAGCGTCCTACGTCGGTTCCGACTTAGGTCCTGACGTCGGATCCTATATATTTTCCGACGCAGCGTCCTATGTAGGTTTCGACGTAGTTTACGACGTCGAAGCCTACGCATTTTCGGACGCAGTGTCCTTTGTCTTTTCCGATGCTGCGTCCTACTTCAGTTACGACATAGTTTATGACGTCGAAGTCGACGTATTTTTCGACGCAGTCTCCTTCGTCTTTTCGACAGAGCGTCCTACGTCGGTTCCGACTTAGGTCATGACGTCGGATCCTATATCTTTTCCGACGCTGCGTCCTACGTAGGTTTCGACGTAGCTTACAACGTCGAAGCCTACGCATTTTCGGGCGCAGTGTTCTTTGTCTTTTCCGATGCTGCGTCCTACTTCATTTACGACGTTGTTTATGATGTAGGATCGTATGTCTTTTCAGACGCAGTTTCCTACGTATTTTCTGACGCAGAGTCTTTTCTCTTTCCTGACACAGCCTCCTACGTCTTTTCTGACGCAACGTCCTACGTTTTTCCCTGACGCAGTGTCCTTCGTCTTTTCCGACGCAGTTTCCTTCGTCTTTTCCGACGCAGGTCCTTCATCTTTTCCGACGCAGTTTCCTACTTCAGTTACGACGTAGCTTATGGCGTCGAATATTATGCCTTTTTATACGCAGTGTCCTACGTATTTTCTGATGCGGTTTCCTTCGTCTTTTCCAGCGCAGAATCTTGCGTTCGTTCCGGCGTAATTTAGGACGTAGGATCCTATGTATTTTCCGATCCAGTATCCTACGTATTTCCTGATGCAGTTTCCTGCGTATTTTTCGACGCAGCGTCCTATATCGGTTCCGACGTAGTTCAAGACGTCGAATCCTACGAATTTTTTCACGCAGCGTCATTCGTCTTTCCGACGCAGAGTCCTACTTCAGTTACGATGTAGTGTATGGCGTCGAGTATTATGCCTTTTCATACGTAGTGTCCTATGTATTTTCTGACGCAGTTTCCTTCGTCTTTTCCGGCTTAGTATTCTACGTCTTTTCTGACGTAACGTTCTACGCGAGTTACGACGTAGTTCACGACGTCGGATCTTACGTCTTTTTTTGACGTAGTGTCCTACGTCTTTTCTGACGCAGTGTCCTTCGAGTTTTTTAACGCAGGGTCCTACGTCTTTTCCGACGCAGTTTCCTTCGTCTCTTCCGGCGCAGCGTCCTGTGTTGTTTCCGACGTAGTTTAGGACGTCGGATCTTACGTCTTTTATGATGCAGTGTTCTCCGTATTTTCTGACGCAGTCTCCTTCGTCGTTTTCGACGTAGCGTCCTACGTCGATTCCGAAGTAGTTTAGGATGTCGGATCCTACGCATTTTTTGACGCAGCATCTTACGTCGGTTCCGACGTAGTTTAAGACGTCGAATCCTACGTCTTTTCCGACACAGCATCCTACCTTCGATTCGACGTAGTTTACGGGAGTAGAATGTTTAAAAAGGGAAGTCACTCATTCGTCTCAAAAGAATTAAAATCGTCGTTATGCTATCTTTGATTGAATCGTACAGAAGCACTAAATCCTCAGATTTTCCTTGAATATGAAGGAGTGGAGGATAGGAAATATTGCAGGGTTAAGACACTGTTCACAGTGTAGGACAACGAGGAATCAGGATACCTAGTTTGGATATTTTTCACTCGGCCGAGAAGATCAACGTGACCGGCGCTGTATTGCTCAATCACGTCCTTAACGTCGTATGGTTTTAGTGCCTCTTTGAATTTGCGCCTCGCCACGAAGTACTTCATCTGGTACGACAATCACACATTATCCCACCACACTTGACGCTAAACTACCCGATTCAAGTGGCTGACAATCGATCCACCTCTTTTACAGGCTGCACAATGCACATCATTACCATTATCATCATTATTATCATATTTTATATAATAATTAGCAGTAGGGTGGTTTTTTAACAGGAAAAACAAAGGGTATAAAGTGATTCAGGATGTGAGGCAAAATAAGGGAGGGGGAAGTGGGAGATATGATGGAAGAGGCAGTAATGGAAATGATTGGAGGGGAATGAGTATAAATTATGGTAGAAGTATTAGGGGGCATGTTGGGATGTGAAGTGAGGAAAATTATGGAAAATGAGGGAAGGAGAAGTGAAGATAAATGAGGAAAGGAGAAGTGACGGAAAATGAGGGGAGAGCACGTAGGGAAATTATTGAGAGGGGAAGTAATTATATGATAAGTAAGAGACATAGGGGTGGAGGGGATGGTAAGTATGGGAGTAATGGAAGGGGAACCAAAGAAGTGCAAAGAGGGGAAATAAGGGTTTATGAAGTAATAGGAAGCGAGGGGAAATGAGAGAAGGGGAAGTAGAGAAACGAAATGGAGAAGTAGTAGGAAAATAGGTGGATGGGAAGTACGGAAAATTATGGCAAATGAGGGGAGGGAAAGTTCAAGAAGTAAGTGCAAATGAAGAGAGGGGAAGTAAGGGTAGAAGATGTTGGATAAATGGTGGAAATGAGCGAAGGGGCAGAACGGGAGTGATATGAGGACTAGGGGAAATAAGGGGGTAGGGGAAGTAAGGGGTAATTTTGGGTGGGGCAATAGCGGAAGAAGAGTGTTGTCTGGAAAAGTAATAAAAGGGAGAAGTAGTTGAGGAAGTTAGGGAAGGCGTAGATACAAGGGGAGAGCAATAGGGGAATGCAGGGGGAGTAGGGAAGGGTCGAACGACTTGATTAACATTTGCACTTGAGTCACATTTACCCTTTGTTTTTTCTGTATCTTTATATTTTTTCAAAGCGGTCCTCCTACTTATGGTGCGCATACTCAAGAGTAGAAGGTCCTTCAAATTTCAGCCGAGTCAGTTAATATTTACACACCGCCCTACGCATTAGAAGTTTTCCATAAGATTTACATGGTGAAGATTGTGCAAAATAATTTAATTTACGTAGCTTTTTCAGTTTTTATTCAAATCGATCGTTAAAATAGGGCGGTTATCTCTATGGAATGTATACAATATATTAAATTTGAAAAACTTTGAATTTTTAAAATTTTCAAAATAGCGGACTCAAGAATGTGTATCAAAAGTGGTATTTTATTGTATAGTTATTATTATATTCATACTATTAATCATTTAAACTTGTAAAAAAATCCAAGACATTATTTTAAAGTAAATTGTTGATACTAAAATTCAGAATTTTAATAAAATACAAGATGGCGGCCAATTCAATATTTTACAAACAGCTCTTTTTTGCAGTTTTTATTGCAATATTTCCGTATTTTGCAATATAAAGAAGTATAGGCCTAGAAATTTCTAGTATTAACACAAAATGCTTTGAGGTAATCTTGATTTTCTTTAAAAGTTGAGGACAATTCCGTGAAAAAGTATAACAGCTAAAAATTTTTGAAAATTCGATTGGCCATCTTGAATTTTTTTTAATTTTGATCTTTTGGGTTCATCGAATGCTTTATTAGGTCAAACTTTTCTTTCTAGAAATTTTTTCAATGATTCCATTAAAAACAGCAGAAACAAGATATTTTTGGAAAAGTTAATTGGCCCTCTTTTTGTATTTTTTTTCTAAATTTTGAACTTTAGGGGTTATCGGATTATTTCTTTAGTCAAAATTATATTTCTAAAAGAGTTTTCAATTATTTCATGAAAAAAAAGAATAAAGCTATTTTGAAAATATTTCACTGGCCGCATTTTTCATTTGTTCAGAACTTTGAACTTCGTCAAAGTCAAAATTGAAAGTTAAGCATAGAGGGAACCTCCTTACAGTAGATAATGCAACCTGCAGTGGATAATAATTAATGCAATACAATAATGTATGCAAAAAATTAATTTAAATTTATTTAACAGTTCGGCCACTATAGGTGGTAATAAATTAAACTGAATTACATTTCCTTCTATTTGTGGTCTTAATTAATGATTATCCACTGTAGGCCGCATTATCCACTGCAGGGAGGTCTCCCCAAGTTAATTTCAAGCTCAACTGAAATTTCTGTAATTTCCTGGCTGTTTGATCTCTTTAACTCTTTACAGGAGATAGTAAAGTCGAAACGAGTTTATCACGTTAAAGTTTTGTAAGTACCTCTTTGAGTTTCCTTTGTAATTAGTTGAGCAGTTCGCACCAAAGGATTCATTTCCACTATAAAATCTTGCTTTAGCACATTTTAGACTCTTTACAGATGTAGATAATTTTCTATTTTGACTGGCATTTTTTTCATTTCCAATTTTTAATTTTGCTTTAGAATTATAGGTACATTAGGGTGGCTCATGGAATTCCTTTTGTTTAGATTTTCTGAAACCTTGAATCGGTTTTTATGCCAAAAATTCGACTTTGGAGAGTTTTCAAATTTTCATTTCTACAATGACGAGATTAAAATTAAGAGTTCAAATTCATTACCAATTTTTTTTTAATTATGAAACTTTCATAAAATATCACTTACTTTACGAATAAAAATTTCTACTATATGAAAAAAATGCATCACCTTTTGCCCCACAATTGAGAAACAATTTTTTTTAAATTCAAAAATAGATAAATTCTAGTTAAAAGTGTGCGGTAACTTATTTCTTTATATTTATTACCATCGTAAATCGCGCACAACGCGCGCGTGTAGGTTTTTGATTTGAGGGGGAAACATAATTGTTATTTCAAAGTAAAAATTTTGAATAACTATTCATTTTTAGGTTCATTTGTTTTGAAGGTTATACAAATTTAATTTTCCTAACATTCTTGAGAAAATTAAGAAAAATGATAGTTGAATTCAAATAAAAAAGACAAATTTCCAATAAAATAGTGGAGTTTTTAAGCAAAAAAGATTTTTCAGGCATGATACAGAAAGAAATCGACAAAATTATAAGTTGAGGGAAAAAATTATTTCTGTTACTAAATAAAAATTTCGAATATGGATTAATTTTTTTGGATTATTTATTTAATTGTATTTAAGGTTATATTATTATAATTTTTCTAGGATTCTTGAGAAAATCGAAGCAGATTTTGGAAGATTTTTGATTTGTTGAAAAAGTATCCAGAAAATTTTTAAGAAAGTGTTCTCATGCTACAGATTATACAAAAAAGGAAAAACTCGAATCAGTTCAAAAAATATTCAAATCTTTTAGATGTTTGGAAGAAATTTGAAAATAATTAATAAATTTTCGAAAATCTTCTATGCCTTCAAAATATTTTAGTTCTTTTCAAAAATCTTCCAAAATTCTTAAATAGGTTTGAAACTAAATAGAATAATTCCTAAAATTTTGAAAAATGTTTAAAAAATAAAAAATTGACTCAAAAAATTTCAGATTATTCATTGAAAATTTTGGGAATCTTTTGAAATAAAAATTTCTTCTTACATAATCTCTTGAAAGTAATTTTCCAACATAAAAAATCATTTTTAATTTTTGAAGGAATCTTAAGAAAAATTTTATATTATATTGAAACCTTTAAAAATCTTTAGAAATCTTCAAAATTTCATTCTCAAACCTTTAAAAATCTATGTATAATTGAAATTTTTTGGAATATTTTCAAATTCTAAACTATCTTTGATTTTTATAGAGGACTCTAAATATTTTTCTTAATTATTCGAATTTGTCCTAATTTTTTTAAAATCTTTCAAAATAAACAAAATGGCCTTGAAGTTTTCTAAATTATCTTTTCACAATTTTGGAAATGATTTGAGATATTTGAAAATTTCATAAATAATCTCCTAAAACTAATTTTAAAAATCTAAAAATCTTTAAAAAATGTTACAGGAATTTCAGAAAAAATTATCTGGAAACCCTTCAAAGTCCTAAAAAAGCTTCATAATCAAGAAGATTTAAAATGTTATTTCAAAATTTCCGAAAATCTACATATTGATATAGATCTTTTTAAATCTTTTTAAATTATTTTTGATTTTCTCAAGCTTATACATTTTTGAAAAGTTTTTAAAGTATCTTTTAAAATTTTTTAAATTGCCTCAACATCTTCCAGATTTTTCACATATTGTGGAAATCTTCTCAAATGTTTTAAAATCTTTCTAAATGATCTCTTCAAACTAATTTTTTTAAACTAATAATCATTAAAAAATTTTCTATCCATCTAAGATAAAATATACGATCTGGAAAACTTTTCAGTCCTTAAAAAGCTTGAAAATTTTATTTCGAAATCTCTAAAAATCTACATATTGATTTAAATTGTTTCAAATCTTTTAAAGTTTAAAATTCCTCTTCAAAGATTTTTCAAAATTGAAAAAATCAACTTAGAATCCTCCAGATTCTTTTTTAAAATTTTGTAAATCTTTTGAAATGTCTTAAAATCTTTTTAAATAAGCTCACGAAATTGATTTTTCGAAACTGAAAATCATTTAAAATCTTCCCAGGAATCTTACAAAAAAAGTTATTATCTCAAAACGCTTAATAATCCTTGACAAACTTCAAATTTGTATTTCAAATGTTTAAAAATCTACATATTAATTTAAATTTTTTCAAATGATTAAACATTTTTTTATTATTTTTGATTTTTTAAAACTTCTTAATATTTTTAAAAATTAACTTAATTTTTCCTCAAATTTTTAAACTGTCTTTAACAAATTAAAAAAAATCTTCCACATTCTTTTCTTACAGTTTTGGAAATCCTTGGAAATGTTTTAAAATCTTTTCAAGAAATCTCTTAAAATTAATTTATCAAAACTTAAAATCATTTAAAATTTTCCAAGGAATCTTCAAAAAATGTATTCTCTTGAATATTCAAGAATCTACGATTCATCTCTTAAACTTACTCAAATTTTTTTTAAAATTTTCAAATCTTGCAAAATTGAACAATTTGCTTTAAAATAAAAAACTATTTGAAATTTTCTCAGCAATCTCAAGAACATTTTTTTATATCTCTTGAAAACTTTCTAAATTCTTAAAAAGCTTATTTCATACGAAATTTGGAGAATATGTATTATATAAAAAATATGGTACCACACACATTTCTTTTGCAAGAATTCTTCGATTTTTTAATGTTTTGAAACAAACATAGTAGGTAATATTCTGAAAGTTTTATAATTAAACAATTTTTTTGAAGGATCGATTCGTCTAGATAATCTTAACTTGATTATAAAATCGCAACTTCAAGGGTTTTAATAGCCACCTTAACTTTTTTTTAATTTTCAATTTTTTTCAAAAGTTCTACAACGACCTCTACATATATTTTTTTCAACTGTGGCAAAAAGAGTGGATCATTTGCTCGTCAAAAAAAAAGAATTTAGAAAATTACTAATTGTTTCAATTATTTATACATTTTTACTGGATCGATCGTCGACCACTAGAGTTCCTAATTTGGAATGTCATGTCTGTGTTCTAGAAATAGATGGTCAGGATTAGAATATTTTTTTGTTTGTTTCTTTTTCCAAATTTACTCACCTTTCGAATAGCCCTAATAGCACCTTTGTGTTGACTGGTCAATTGAATGCACCTCCGAGGTTGGTCGTCATCCTCATCTGGACAGAAAGTTAAAAAATAACGTATCTTTTTACAGTAAAAATAAAAAAAAGCTAGAATAACCTCGTGCAGTTTCATCCACTAAAAACATTTTGCTACTTGCTGAAATAAATTTTTCCTTATTTAAAAATTTACCCAGAATATTAAAGACCATCTACAGGTACATCGAGTTCTCGGGATAGTATGAATCTGCGTATTTATATAGTAGAAAAGCAGTATAAAGTGAGTGATCAAAGTCGATTTTAGGTCAGACATCACTCGAATTGCCTTTACTTTCATATTTTTCAAACCATTCTATAATTAAATAATCAGGGAAAGGACTAGGGCCGATGTGAAGTTAGCTGACGAGCGCAGCTCAGCTCTCATGTGTGGAGAACCACTGGCTGGGGAGAAAGGAGGTCGCATAGCAACGTGCGTGCGCGCGCATCTTTGCCACTGGTCCAACCGGGGTTCTCCGTATGTGAGAGCCGAGCTGCGCTCGTCAGCTAACTTCACAGTGGTTCTTATTTGCTTCTTGTCAATAATAATTCAGGGTTGCTACAGGGTTAGGGAATTCTGGAAAGTCAGGGAATTTAAAACTGTTCAGGGTATCTCAGAGAAAACCTGAAAGAGTCAGGGAATTTATGATTGACTAAGGTTTAAGTTAATTTTATTATTTTACTGGAAATTCGACAATTTTGATAAATAGTCATTCCGTTTGGTTGAAAATTCAAGTGCCTTGTTGAAAAATCGTCTTTTTTGTGGAAAATTCAACTATTTTGGTAAAAAAATTCAACTGCTTGGTTGAAGACTAATTTTGACGTTATTGAAAATTCGTATTTTTTCATGAAAACTCAACATTTTTTTATGGACTGAAAAATCTTACATGGTTGAAAATTTAACTATTTTTCGTTGAAAATTCGTCCTTTTGGTTTGAAAATGCATCTCATATCGTGAATAATTCAAATTTTCTTGATAAAATAGCAACCGTTTGGTTGAAAATTATTCTTTTTTGGTTGAGTATTCAAGTACTTTATTGAGAATGTATCTTTCTTGTTCGAATTCAACTTTTTTTCGTTCTGAAGAAAAATATTTTTTCGTTGAAATATCAACTATTACAATGTTGTTGAGAATTAGTTTTTTTTTTAAGTAAGTGTAACTACTTTGTTAAAGATTCATTTTTTAAATTAGTTATTTATCATTCGATTTAAAAAAACTCATTTTTTGTTAAAAATGTAACTATATTGTTGAGAATGATTTTTTTGGTAGATTTTTTAAACTGAAAATGTAACTATTCCTTTTTTGGTTGAAAATGTATCCTTTTTAGTTCAAAATTCATGTTTTAATAAAAAATCAAATTAATTGGTTGAATATTCATTGCTTTTGTGGAAAATGCGTCCTTTGTAGTAGGATATTAAACTTCTTGGTGACTAAAAAATTGTATTTTTTGTGCGAAAAATTCATTTCTATGCTTGAAAATTTCAAAATTTGTTCGAAAATTAGTTTTTTATTACAAAATTGTGTTTAAAGTAAAAATATAACTAGTCTTTATCATTTTCAGTTGAAACTGTATTAATTTGGTTAAGAAATAATATTTTCGGTACCAAATTAATCTTCTTGGTGGAAAATTGATCTTTTTGTATTAAAATTAATTTCTGTGCTATAAAATGTAACTATTTCATGAAAATTCATTTTTCTATTAAAAATACATATTTTAAACCGAAAATTTAACTATTCAATTTTTTGTTAAAAATACATCTTCTTTGTTCAAAATTAATCTATTTGGCTGCAAATCCATGTATATGAAAAATTAATGTTTTTTTTTTTCGAAAATTGATTTATGTGATTTAAAATTTCACTATTTTGTTGAAAATTTTTTTTTTATTTTTCTAATTCATTTTTTTTAAACTCAAAATTGGACTTATGTATTTCTAAATAAAAAATAATCCTTTCAAGTTAACAATTTATGTATTTTGGTATTTTTGTTAGTAAAATCATCTTTATTCCATTGTTGCTTGAAAATTGATTTTCTTCTTGTTGAAAAATCATATTTTTTTGGGTAGAAACTTAATCTTCTTGGTGGAAAATTGATCCTTTTGGTTGAAAATTGATTTCTTTAGTAGAAAATTGAACTATTTTGTTAAAAAATCGTCTTTTTTTTGAAAATTGAATTTTTTAATTGGTAATTGGTCTATTCCATTTTTTGTTGAAAATTATCGTTTTTAGTCGAAAATTCAACTAATTTGTTGATTTTTTTTCTGATAAAAAATGTTTTTTTTTTGTTGAAAATTCGTCTTTTTTGAAAGAAGGTTGAAAAATCAAAAAGTTTGTTAAAAGTTCATCTATTTGGTTGAAAATGCAAGAACTCCTACTTCCAATATATGTATATGAATTTATTATTTTTATAGTGAAAGAAAATGTAAAGCTATCCGGGAAAAGTCAGGGAAACTAAGGGAATTTCGAAATTAGGATTTTGTAGCAACCCTGTAAATTTAAATAAAAAATTTTTCTCTAAATAAAAAATGCTGAAGTATTATTCCACATAAAAAATTCAAAATCGTTATTATTAATCCTTGTTCATAAAGACGTGAATATCACCTAAACTACGATCCACAAAGTGGACTCGTAGCTTCCAGAATCGTCACAAATTATAAATTCTCTATTTTGCTTCTCCGGTTACAAATTTCTCGCCTGCACGTAATTTCCGTAGTACTTTCATTTATTACTCTCGTTGAATATTCACCAAAATTTTCCTCTACAATATCTAATCTCTTGCTCGAGCAGGTCGTAAAGGCAATTTCGCGAGCGAGTTGTGTATTTTAAGGAGGCTGAGTGAACATCCCTTTAAATATTGACGTTTTGGACATAATTTTTTTAATAATCTGAAATTTTTAAAAATAATAAGAAAAACATTATTAAAAAAATATTCGGCAGTCCTTAATAGCCCAAAATTTCCAATAACAAAAAACTTGTACTCTTTTTAAACTTTTTCGAGAAAATCGCTCATGGTGGGTTCCACGCCAGACTCACACAAACGAGACCTTTACGTCATCGATTTTTTATAAACTTTGGTGGAGTATTTTTTTAGTACGGAAAAAGATAGATTGTCAAAAATTTCATGAAAAAAAATTGTTTTTGAAAGTTATTGCACTTTTTCTATTTCGACACTTTTTGTCATTCCAGCAGCTCCTTCATGGTTATTTTTCATTTTTTTCATTAATTAACAAATTTAATTTTGTTTAATAAATCGATTCCCGAAAAATGCTTACCCTGATTATCTTTATAGATCTTTATTTTCGACTCAAAAATGTTTTTTTAGAGAAGAAATTATGAAACCTATGTGCTTTACACAAAGTCTATAAAAAGAATGATTTTTTGCTTGAAATTGTAATTTTTTATTATTCCATAGCATTTTTCTTAGTTTCAGTAAAAAAATGAGTTAAAAAAATTTTTCTATTAAAAAATAAAATTTGGATTTGATTATATCGGTTTTATCATTGTTTTGATAGATTTTCGGTATTATAATTAATTAAGGAGCATTTGAATGACTCTAGGCTTTATTGTATTGATATTTTTATTTTATTTTACCACGTCATTTGTGACCATATTTTTCATAAAATTATAATTAATCCTCTTGATTAATTAATGCTAATTTCACTTTGATTATTCAAACATAAAACTTGTAGTTGTTCTTTCTACAGTTTTGTTATAGTGTAAAGTAATAAAAAATAAGAAATTAAAAAAATGTGTTCAAACAAGATTCTTCTAAACGTGTAAAAATATTTTTTTTTTGTATGATTTAGATAAACACTTTTTTGGAAAAAGTTAAATATATCGCCTGAAATTTCTTTAGGTTGAATTAAAAAAACATATTATTTTTCTTTTATGGAAAAAAGTTGTTCGTGTTTATGACGTTATCAATCCCAAAATATCTAAATCCCAAAATTTCGAAATCACAAAAATAAGTTTTTTCGATGAAAGCAAAATATTTGAAAAGTTTTTTGATCCAAGCTGAAAAAAATGCAGGTTCGACATATTCAACTTTTTTCAAAAAAGTGTGCATTTAACTCAACCAAAAAACATGATTTTTGCACATTTTCAACCAATTTTAAAATTATAAATTTTTTTCAATGTTCCCTTTTATTAGTGTTTATTAGCAAAACCTCTACATACAAAAAATTTGCCATAAAGTTTTTAAACAATACGAAATTTTTTTAATTTTTGAAATTCAAAAACCAAATAGAAGATCATAAGGAAAAAGAAAAATTTGGAATACAAATTAAAAATTCAAATTGAGAATTTAAAATTCACGAATTGAAAAGTTTCTCGAATATTAAAATTCCTGACTTTTTATGATATTACTGAATTTGGGAATTTCCGAAGAGAAATTGCGAACAATAATAAAATGTTCGATACTGTGAAAATGCCGATACAAGAGAAGTTCGTTGAAAATTCGTCTTTTTTCGTGGATTTGAACTGATAGGTAGTTGTTGAAAAGTAATTTTTTAAACGGAAAATTTACCTTTTGTATATTTGGTTGAAAACTTGTCTTTTTTAGTTGAAAATTCAGTTAGCTGATTTAAAATTCATGTATTTTGTTTGGAATTCTTATTATGGTAGAAAATAAATCTTTCTGGTAGAAAATTAATTGTCTTGGTAGAATATTCAACTGCTTTGGCAGGAAAATCAAAGATTTGGTTGAAAATTTATTTTTATGTTAAAAATTCAACTGATTTGAAAAAAATTCGTCCTTTTGGCTTGAAAATTAAAAAATTTGATTGCTTAGAAATTCATCCCTTGTGAGTTGAAAATTCAATTATTTGGTAGAAAATTCATCTGCTTTTGTAGAAAAATCAAGGATTCGGTTGAATGAGTACTTTTATGTTAAAAAATCAACTGCTTTGAAGAAAAATCATCCTTTTGGCTTGAAAATTTGACAATTTGGTTGCATTTTTTAATTTTATTGTCTGAGAAATATTTTTTAGTTGAAAATTCGAAAATTCTTCTTTTCGTTTTGCACATACATTGCTTTCAGTAGAAAACTCAACTACTTGATTTAAAATTAAACTTTGTGAAAAAAATTTGTTTAGATGAAGATTTACCTTGTTGTTTAAAAAGTAAACTATTTTGTGAAAATTTTTGTTTACTTTTTGGTAAAAAATTGATTTTTTCGACTGAAAATTTAGTTCTTCAACTTTTGGTTCAAAATTTATCTTTATTAATTGAAAGTTGAATTATTTCGTCCAAGATTCATATATTTTCTTTAAACATTCATTTTATTGGTAAAAAATGATCTGATTGATTGAAAATTCATCTTTTTTGTTAAAAATTAAATATTTTCACTTGAAATATTAGGAATTTTTGTTTATTGTTTTCGGATGCCTCCCAACAAATTTTTTTATCTGGGTCCAAACAATTCAAATAATTTTAGCATTTTAATATTTATAATAGCATAAATCTATAAAATCAATAATAAACCTAATATAATTAATCAAAAAGTTTATTTTTGAAAAGCCTTGACGAAAAAATATTGAATTATATAGCAAAAAAAAATCACATCTTAAGAAAAACTTTAATTTCCTTTCGAATAGAATTTTTAAAAAGAATTTATGTCATGAACGTAGGTTTTATCATTTTTTCTCCAAACAGATATATCAAGGTAGAAAATAAAGAAGTATAAAAAGATTCGGGTATTACACGCTGAAAACACCAGTTTTCGTAAGATCACTGAAGTTAAGCAGTGTTGGGCGTGGTCAGTACTTGGATGGGTGACCGTTCGGGAATACTGCGTGCTGTTGGCCCGTCGTGGGTGTGGGGGACCCACACTGGTAGTAAATATCCACCTAGAAACACTACCCGAATCGGGTAGTGAGGCAATGAACTTTCGAGTTCGAACTGCTATCAATTTTTTTTTTTATGATTTTTTTGTAAGAAATGCAAGAACTTTTTTTCTTTATAGGTTAAAATGGAATCTTTGGCAATCCATATTTTTTTTATTAAACAAAGAATTAGCCAACGTTTAAAAAAATTCGATGATGTAAGGGTCCGGTTTATATAAGTCCGGCAAGGAATACACCTAATCTGTTCATAGAAAATTTAATCAACGTGTAATGTTCTAGCCAGTGAAATTGCTCTCCTAGGCTTTGAAGTGTAATTCAAAATGTAAATAACTTAAATCTATTCAGTAACAAAAACAGGAAACGTTCTGCTTAAGTGACCAAGCAATGGTTGGAATAAGTGGCAGTCCCTAATATTCGGTAAACGAAGACTTCGATAAATGGAAAGCTGAAAATAAATCAGGTGATGTAACAGAGCACATCAAGTCAAAATATACTTAATTAAATCAGTAAGGGGCAGTGCATAAATTACGTAAAAATCTTTTTAGTGGGTGGTTAGGTCAACGATTTTTCTATGTCAAATTTTTCTACAATGTTAAAAAATTATTTTTTTTTAAGGTTCATAATTTCAGTTTAAAATTCATTTCATGGATCAAAAATGTGTCTATTTTGTTGAAAATTCGTTTTTTCTTTCGGAAAATAATTTTTTGAATTGAAAACTTAACTATTCAATTTTTTGTAGAAAATGAATATTATTATTTATTTTATATTTATCTTCGTTCAAATATTGACTATTACATTTTTTGTTGAAAATCCATCTTTGTGGTGGAAAATTAATTTTTTCAATTGAAGATTTATCTTTTTTTTAGATGAAAATTCAATTATTAGCTTGAAAATTTATGTATAATTGCTTCACGATTAGTCTTTTTTGGTAGAAAAGTAATCTTTGCGGTTGAAAATTTAACTACTTGGTTACAGATTTATGTATTTTCTTGAAAATTCGTCATTTTCCTAGAAATTTTCGTTAAAAATAAATCGGTTTTAGTTGAAGATTTAACTGTATTGTTAAGAAGTCTTCTTGTATTTTTCAACTGTTTTTCAACTGTTCAAAATTCAAAATTTAAACATTTTTTTGTTGACATATCAACTATTACATTTTCCCTTGAAAATTCATCTTTATGGTTGAAAATTAATTTTTTTATCTGAAAAATTCCAATATTCCATTTTCGGTAATTTTGATATTTTTCGTTGAAAATTCAACTATTAGCTTGGAAATGTATGTATTTTGTTTATAATTCTAATTTTTTGGTAGAAAATTAGTCTTCTTGTTTAAAAAGTTAACAGTTTGGATTCAAATTGATGTATTTTGTTGAAAATTCGTTTTTTGTTTGCTGAAAATTAATTTTTTCAATTAAAAATTGAACTATTGCATTTTTGGTAGAAAATTGACATTTTCTTATTTAAAAATGCAACTATTTGTTTGAAAATTCATGTCGTTTGTTGCAAGTTCGTATTTTTTAGCAGAAAATTAATGCTCTTGGTTCAAGATTCTACTATTGAGTTTAAAAAATTTGATTCTTCTTTGAACATTCGCCTTGGTAGAAATATTAATCCTTTTGGCTTTTTTGAGCTTTCTGAATTCAACTGTTCTACATTGAAAAATAAAATCTTTTTTGTTCAAAATAATAGCTATTACATTTTTGGATGAAAATTCACCTTTTTGGTTGAAAATTTATTTTTAAACTAAAAATTACACTATTCTACTTTTAGTACAAAATGGATATTTTTTAATTTAAAATTCTACTATTTGGTGGAAAATTCATGTACACAGAATGACAAATTCTTACAATTTGTCTTTTTTGGTATAGATTATTTTTCTTGGCTGAAAATTTAAGTGTTTTGTTGAAAATTTATGTATTTTGTTAAAAATTTGTTTTTAATTGTTATAAAATTAATTTATTTGGTTAGAATGCGACTGTTTGGTTTAATTAATCTTTTAAGTTGACAAGCCAATTATTATGTTACAAATTTGTCTTTTTTGGTTAAATTTAACAATTTTTGGGCTAAAGCAATATATTTTTGGTTAAAATATTAACTATTGCATTTTTTGTTGAAAATTCGTTTTTTTATTGAAAATATTTTTTTTTCTGAATTTAAAGTCAAGAATTTGGTTCAGAACTCAACTTATTATATTTATAATTTGTTGGAAATTTCACTTTTTTCGTAGAAAATCAATTTCCTTGGTTAAAATTTCACCTTATTGGTGAAAAGTTTATGTATTTTGTTGAAATTCGTCTTTTTATGAAGAATTAATTTTCTTTGTTGAAAATTCATCTTTTTGGTTGAAAATTTAACTATTTGGTTGCAGCTTTGCCTGTTTTGCGGAAAGCTCATCTTTTTGGCTTAAAAATTTGACATTTTGGATTAAATTTTTTTTCTCTGACTGAAAAATCTTTCGGAACTGAAAATTCAACTCTTTCAGAAAATTCATATCTTTTATTAGAAAAGTCATCTCTTTTGGTAAAAATTTAATTTTTTTTGGTTAAAAATTCAACTATTGGATTGGAAATTCAAATGTTTTGTAGAAGGCTCGTCTTTTTGGCTAGAGAATTCGAGATTTTTTGTGAAATTTGTTATGGAATTTTTTTTCTGTATTGACTATAAATCTTCAGTGATTGAAAATTGAGTCATCTCTTTTAGTAGAAATCAGTCTTTTTTGGTTACAAATGAAACTGTTTGGCTAAAAATGAATCTGTTTTGGTCGAGGATTCAACTATTTTTTTGAAAAATCGTCTCTCTTTGTTCGATTGAACTGATTTTAATTAAAAATGAAAATTGTTTCTTTGTTAAAATATCAAGTATTACATACATAGTTTGTTGAAAATTCATCTTTTTTGGTTGAAAGTTAAACTAATTTGTTAATTCATAAGAAACAGTCAGGCTTCACTAGACCCTTCAACCCCCTAAATCGTCATACGTAATATTTGGATTTACATTAAATTTTTTTATTTATATTAAAGGATTTATATTTTTATATTTATATTTATTAGGATTTATAGTAAAGGGAGATATACTTGGTATAAAATGAGGCTTACAAATAATTTTGTGGATTACAAGTTTCATGAGCAGATGCACAATATCTACCTGCACGATGACAATGATCCTTGTTCTTGCGTATCATTAGCTAAGCATATTCAAGTTTATTCTCTTGGAGGTCGACTCACGAGAAGCGAAAAAAATTAAGTCAGCAAAAATTACGTCGCGAAACAAATTGCAGAAAAAAGCTTTACGTAATTGATGCACGGCCCCTTATTTAAATACATTTCCTCGACAGCGGAAAAAAAAGAAGTTTCAGGAAACAGAATTTGGTATCACAGAAGAAAATCCTGGCCATCAATATTTTAAGGGATGAACAGGTCTTTCTATATAGCTTAATTTTTCTACAAAACACACATTCCATTTTTACTGCTTTGTAGTTCTCATGAAATACCTCTTGCAGAACGTCCAGAATGGTTTGGCTTGAGTTTTGAGTTGGATGACGAGAGTTTGCTACATGATCAAAGCCAAGCAAAAGTTATGGTCCGAAGCTTTATGATTTGCTGAAATACTGTCCGAGTGGGAAGAGGTTCAAAAAATGACTTCTGTCAACGAATATTAAACGCTGCCAAAATATTAAAAACTAAAAGAATTGGAAATTGAAATTTAAAGGTTTAATCATTTATTATTGTACCATATCTTTTGCTTATTCAAGGTTCCTAGAGAAGAACCCAATGAAAGGAAAGTTAAATTAGGCAGAAGTAATAAGAGACGACGAAAGCTCTTGAGCAACTCAACTGGCGCAAGCTAAAAAGCGCTGCAAACTTAGCTGTAAAAATACTTACAAATTTAATCATCAAGTAATATTTGAGAGAAATTGGCTTTTTAAATTTGGTTATTGGAATTTTGTAGAGGGGATAAAATGATGATAAATTTGGATGTGATGTTAATGGTATACCCAAACTTAAAAATCTTTACCCTATTCCCCTTTTCCCATTTTTTGAAGAATATCCTTTTTCCCCTGTTTTCAGAAAAAAATCCTCTTTTCTTTCGCTTAAATACGTATTGAATTGATGAAACCCTAAAAGAATCCTCTATGGTTAAAATTTCACTATTTGGTTGAAATGCAACTGTTTTTGGTTGAAGTTTAATTTCTGCTGTTATAAAATTCAACCATTTGGTTGAAAATTCATCTTTGTGAATTGGAAATTCAACTATTTGGTTATAACTTTAAGAGTTCAACTATTTTGTTAAGAATTAATTTATTTTGTTGAAGATTCAACTGTTTCGGTTTAACAATTTTTTTTTATAGGAAATTCTTTTTTTGCAGAAATTTCATCTCTCTAGGTTGAAAATAACATTTTTTTGTTGAAAACTCAACTTTTTCGGACTATTACATTTTTGAGTGAAAATTGATTGTTTATAGTTAAAAATTTAATTATTTGGTTGCAAACTCAAGCATTTTCCAGAAATTTTGTATTTTTTGGTAGAAATTGATCGTTTATAGTTAAAAATTCAATTATTTGGTTGAAAATTTGGGTATTTTGTTAAAAACTCATTTTTATTTTGTTAAAATTAAATTTTTTAACCGAAAATGTTACTTTTCTATTTTTTGTTAAAAATTGGTCTTTTTTAGTCGAAATTTGGTCTTTTTTGGTAAAAACCTAATCTTGTTGGTTTGAAATATTCTCTTTTTTTATTTAAAATGCAAATGTTTTGTTGAAAGATGTTTTGTTGTTTTTTTGAAAGAAAATTAATTTTCTTGGTTAAGAATTCTGCTTTTTGGCTGCAAAAATTCATCTCTTTTGGTAGAAATTTCATCTTTTTTGGTTTGTAGGTTGGAAAGTCATCTATTTGGTTAAAAATCCCACTATTTGGTTTCAAATGTAATTATTTTGTTAAACATTCAATTGTTGCAGTTGAACATTTTTTTTAAAATAAAAATTTTCTTCTCTGATATAAATGTCATCTTTCTTGGTTGAAAATAAACTTTTTTGTTGAAAATATAACTTTTGATGAAAAATTTGTCATTTTGGCTTGAAAATTTAACTACTTGGTTAAAATTTTTAATAATTTGTTGAAACTTTTTTTTTTTTCTATGAATTAATTTTTTTATCTGTAAATTCAACTAATCCATTTTTTGTTGCAAATTGATTGTTTATAGTTAAAAATTAAATTTTTTTGTTGAAGATTCGAGTATTTTGTTGAGAACTCGTCTTTTTGGTAAAAAAATGGTAGAAAATTAATATTATTATTCAAGAATGTCCTCTTTTTTATTTAAAATGCAATTTTCTGGTTGACAACTGGAAAATTAAAATTTATCATTTCGGGTGAAAAATTGATATGTTTTAGTTGAAAATTCATGTAATTTGTTGAAAATTCGTCTTTTTGTTGAGAAAATTATTCGTCCTGGGTGAAAATTCGGCTATTTAGGTTGAAAAAAATTCGCCCTTATGATACAAATTTGATTTTTTCTGATTGAAATATCAACCATTACATTTTTTTGTGAATTCGTCTTCATAGGCTGAAAATTCAAATATTTCATTCAAAATTGTACTATTTTGTTGAAAATGTAATTATTTTGTTGAAAATTCCACTTTTTGGTTGCGAATTTAATTTTTTTGTTAAAAATTATTATTACTTTTTTCCTTTTATAAATATCCACTACTAAATTTTTCGTTCACAATTCATCTTTTTGTTGAAAATTCCACTCTCTTATGACAAATTCGTCTTTTGACTTGAAAATTGAACTATTCGGTTAAAAATTCAATTATTTGGTTGATAATTAAATTATTTTGTCGAAAATACCTTCCTTTTAGTTCAAACATTAAATATTATGTTGAAAGTTCGTCTCTTTTGATGACAAATTAATTACTTTGATTGCAATTTCAACTCCTGGGTTAAAAATGAACTTTTTGGCTGAAAATTCATATTTTTGGGTTGACGATTCAATCATGTTGTTGAAAATTTTGTTGCTGTTGAATTCAATTGTTTTTGATTTAAAACTTAATTTTTTTCGGTTGAAATATCAACTATTACATCTTTCTTCAAGAATTCATATTTTTTTGTTGAAAATCCAAATACTTGGTTGTGATTTGAACGGATTATCCTAAAAATTCTTTTTTTTTTGTTGAAGATTCTTAATTCAAGTGGAAAATTTATCTCATCAGCTGAAAATTTAACTATGTTGTTAAGATTTTTTTTTCGTTGGTGATTTTCAAACTGTAAATGGAACTGTTACGTTGATCTGTCTTAGTTGTAAATCTAACTTTTCAGTTAAAAAATTCAAATATTTTGTTGAAAATTCGTTTTTTCCGAGTAAAAAATTAATCTTCTTAGTTGAAAATTTATATTTTTTATCGAAAATTCAACTATTCGGGTAAAAATTCATCTATCATGTTGAAAATGCAATACACTTCGACTTGAAACCTTACGAATTCAAAGAGTTTCAAATTGATTTCAATATGTTACCTATTACATTAATTTTATTTGAAAAAAATTTAGTTCCTCATTTCCGGGAAAAATCACCATATTTCCTCCGTTAATAGAGAATTTTTGGCTGGGAAGTCTGCATAACTTTGAATTTGGCCACGAATTTTTTATTAGGATTTCAAAATTTTTTATTAGGTTTTCAAAATTTTATAATTTAGATTTTATGGTTTCAAATTAGGATGTTTTAAAAGTCAAGAGATTTATAATTTTTTGAATTCGGAAACTTCCGTATTTAAATTCACGGAATTGCAAAATTTACTTGACCTATTTTTATTATTTTACACTAATCATGGATGAGTTTAGAAGTCCTGTATATAGTTTGGAGCACATATGTGCATATCGTAAAATGTATAGTTTCAAGTGCTACTAAATCTGTATTTTACAGTTAATGGTTTACTGACAATTTCACTCTAGTTGTTCTCTGAATATTCTCTTTACATTTAGTCTTAAAAATTGCAGGAAAAATTATCTGAAAATTAATGAAAATTATTTTGTATTCTTTCTTAAGGTAAATCGCATATCCTCTATTCATTCAAACGAAACAAAATTGTTATTTCCAATTATTTATAATTTATTTATTCATATGATTATATTTGTGTTTCATTTTTTCAGTCGATATTGAAGAGAGAGAGAGAGAGAGAGAGAACTTGGTACAAAATGAGGCCAAAAAATAATTTTTTGGATTACAAGTTTCATGGGCTGGTGCACAATATTTACTTGCACGATGATCATCATCCTTGTTGTTTCGTATCATTAGCTAAATATATTTAAGATTATCCTCTAGGAGATCAAATTGTGAAAAGCAAATTCGTATTCTTGAAATGAGGTTTGAGCCCTGAGAAGTCTATTTGACATTGTCATAAAAGTAAAAAATGAAAAATAGAGGAAGCAAACTTGCCGAGGTTTCTTATTAAAAAATACATATGTGCAGATGTGCTACTGATTCAGGAATCATTCTCCAAGAACTCAGATAATCCTGATGGAAAATTTTGAAATCTACAGTTTTACAACAATTTATGAATAATAAAATTATGATATATTAATAATTTTCAATCTGAAAAAGATACTGTAACTATATGTATCCAAAATTTTGCAATGATTGTTGTTGAAAACCTCACGCGAATTGAGAAACGTTTGTGCTTTTTAATATACTTGCGCTGTTAAATTCAAGCTTTCAAATTATCTAATAAATTATTGAAAATATTATAAATGTTTTATTTTAGGGCTTTCCGCTATAAAATAGTATTTTTAAGAAGAATTTTGCTATATGCACAGAAAAATTCAAGGAAAACTCAAAATTTCTAAAAATTTTATGTTGCGTTAGCTTTTTCCCGGATATTAGTATTTTTAAACAAAGAGCATGATCATTAAGTTCCACAATCCTCAACGATTTTTACTCATGTTAGTGTTTTAAACCAGTTGTGGGTATTTTTAATTAGAAATTATTAGATTTGAAACATTCAAAAATTTTCAGCAATTTACGTTTTTCGGTTTTATTTTGTTAAACCGAAAATTGGGATCTGGAACCAAATTCATGAGATTTTTAAGGTTCATGATTTTGTAAGAATTTCAGGTTATACGTTACGTTTCACGTCAAAAATTGGTAAGTATTTTCAATTCATCTTAGTGTTTTTTGACGAAAATTTGTATTAATATTATAATAAAAACAAATTTTTGGAAGAAGATTCACAAAGAACAAGATTTGTAATTTTTGAACCGTTTCAGATTATGTTAACATTTTTCATCTGAAATTTTGGTATTTTGAAACAAAAAATCATTAGAATAATAATAACTTTTGTTTAAAATAATAAAATTTACAAGCCAGGAGATTTTTTTATTGTGTTCGCTTTTTTCGTCGGAAACTGAAATTTGTATTAAAAAATTATCAGACTTCAAAGCATTTTCATAATTTTCTAACAATTTTAGGTCACGTTGGCGTTTTACATTAAAAAATAGTATTTTCAAACCACAATCCTTATAATTTGAACAAGATTTATAATTTTTTCACAAGTTTGGATTACGTTATTGTTTTATGTCGGAGATTGGTATTGTTCATTCAAACAAATTGAATTTTAAAGACGATTTATAATTTTGAAACAATTTTGGGCTGTGTTCATATTTTTAACAAGAATTTGGTTATTATAAACAGAAAAAAATAAGGCTTGAAAGAAATTTCACAATCTTAAATAATTTTTTGTTCCGTTGCGTTAGTGTGTTTCATTGTTTCAAGTTAGTAGATTTTAAAGAATATTCGCAACATTATTTTATTTTTATAAAAGAATGTACAGACTTTGACCACATTATTAATTGCTTATTGAAACCATTTAATTTTGCTCAACTGTTTGAATTATTTTGAATTTTATTTTTTAGTTCACAAATTCGAATTCTAAAAAAAATTCTATGAAAACAATGGATTATAAAATAAGGCGCGTGGGCAGGCTTTTAAATTTTAAATGTTTGAAATGTTACTTGTTGTTTACAACATTATCAGAATGATATTTTGAAATGATATGCACTTTGAATATACTGAGACATGAAGTATACAGTTTTATTTATTAACTTAAAGAATCCTAACCGAACGAATAGCATTACAAAATTACAATTGAATAATCAAAATTAAAAAATTTACATATCGTATTTTTACAAGAAATATGAAAAGCTTAGGAATTACTTTTCAAAATAACAATTTTTCTCTTATCACAAAACAGTTGCGATGTCTCTAAAATGATAGTAATGTATTATTTACATTTGTAAAATTAATTACGTTAACCAATAATTATTATAATATTAATCAACTAGAATTAATTTTGCTTCAAAAATGAAAAAAAAGTAGATGCGCTTTTTTGCAAGAATCGGTTGTTTAAAGTTGAAATCATAATTTTTTTTCCCAGAGACCTGATGTTTGCAATTCAGTTATTAACTAATTTTAATTTTTAAGAGTGGAAAAATAATGTTTATGGACAAATTGATTTGCAAAAAACAATTCTTATAGGATTTGAACATTAAAAGAAATAAAAGCTAATAAAATCCCCCATCAATTTCACAGAGAAGAATTTTGAAAAGGTTTTTTAATTTTCTATTTAATAACAAAAATGAAAATTTTTTGTTTACTCTTGAAGAGTACCATTTTATGAGAAAAATTTGCACTTATTTTATGATACCTAGAGTCGGTGAAGCAAATATCCAAAAAAGTTTTCCAGCAATAACGCGAAAGTTTAAAAATGCATTCAATTTGTTATAAACAAATAAATAAATGGAAATCCTTCCATGAGGATTCACTGCGATTCCTAACTAGATTTACACTAAATCTGAACAATTTAGAAACAAAATGAGTATTTTTATTGAACTAATGAAAGTTAATTAATAATTTGTTACTTCATAAACAAAGTAGGTAAAAAATTATCCACATCATGTATTTATGATGTAATAAATAAAGTATTTCTTACGGATTCGATAACAAATTACTCGGCAATGACACTTAGTTGTCATATTTATTCAGCCAACAACAATTAATGACTGTATGAAGAAAATAAATGAACTAATGATTTAATGAATTAATGAATCATTTGGAAATTGTTTAGGACTTGAACTATGTTTTTGAACGTAATCAGCTGTTTCTAATTTTTAAACATTTCTCAGACACTTGAACAAAGATTAACTATTGTCAATCTTACTAACAATGTTATAAACAAATTTTCTTCGCCTCATGGAATTTAAAAATAAAATTCCGTTTCTCTTGTGCAAATGACTGACATGAGAAGAGATAAATTTGTGTGTGAAATTGTTAATAACAATAAGGATAATTGATCGTCATCATCTTGTCGACTAGTTAGAAACCGTGACAACAGTGATTCATTGGTCAGAAATTGTTAGTTTTCACAAGAAAAACGGAATTGTTAGTTTACCAATGAATGAGACAAAAAAAATTTGTTAGGAATATTTTTAATATCAATAAGAAATTTTTCAATTATCCAAGTGTCTAAAAAAAGTTGAAAAATTAGATAACTGAAGTTGATCACGTTAAAAGGACAAAGTTTAAACGTTGGAAAATAGCTAAATAATGCATTTGTTAATCAATTAAATTCAAACAAATTTCAATTGTTATCGATTCATAGCACTTAGTCATTGCTAAATAATTGGTTTGTAATGTCTTAAATGAAAGTAGAATTTTGTGTTTATAAATACATGAAATGATAAAAAGTTTTAAAAAAAATTGTTATTACCAATAATAATTGTTGATTGTTATTGAAATGTACTTAGAAGTTTATAAATCAGTTATTTACATTTGATTACGTTCAAAAGAACCAAGTTTGTACATCGAAAAATAGTCTGACAGTGCATTTTTTAATTATACTTATTGAAACAATGAATAATTGTTATTAGCTGACGGAATATGATAATTAGGTGTCATTTTAGATTCATTTTTGGTTAATTACTCTTTACCTCGTGCCCCTGCCAAATTTACTCCGTACCCTAGTCAACTTTACTCCGTACGCTACCCGACTTTACCCCGTACCCTACCGGACTTTACCCCCTACCCTAAAAAAACTTTACTCGTACCCTAGTCGACTTTACCCCGTAACCTAGCCGAATTTACCGTGTACCTTACCCGACTTTACCCCATGCACTAGCCGACATTACCCCTTACCCTAGTTGAATTTACCCCGTATCCATGCCGACGTTACCCCGTACCATAGCCGAATTTACCCTTACCATAGCCGAACTTACCCTTACCATAGCCAACTTTAACCGGTGCCCTTGGGAGGGTGGGGGGGGGGGGGGGGTCAGGGATGTGATTTATTTACTGTCTTAATAGGCTAAGAAACTCTTTTCTGTAGGCGGATGGGGCCTACTTTGACGAATCTTGTTTATTAACTTTTTATTTAACAACAAAGTTGGCATTGCTTTTCATAAACGATCCTATTTTTTGCGACTACTTATATTTATGTAAGACTTCATGAAAAGGTAATGGAACCCCTAGACATCTCTGTGGTTTTTTAAAAATAAAAGCACCCTATGTACCCTTCAACGAGGAATCCAAAGGTCACCTTGTATTTGACCTTGAACCTCATTTTTAAGGTCATTTTGAGGTTAGCTTTGTTCTTTCAAAAGGGAACCCCTCTTTTTGTTGTCAGAATCGAAAAAAGCGGGATATTTTACGTTCGAGTTTGTGTTTAGGTCAAGGATTAATGTGACCTCTACAGGCTGAATAAAGGTAAAAGTACGCTGCCATAGAACCTCGTAGGATTTACGCAGTATTAGTGAAAAAAATTAACGAAGGTAAAAAATCAAAAATTACTCTGGGTAGCTTTCAACGAGGTTTCCAACAGTGACCTTCGATATAACCTTGAACCACATTTGCTGGGTTAGCGCCAAAAAAGGATTACTGTGATAA
Source organism: Andricus quercusramuli (assembly GCA_932178445.1). NCBI lineage: Eukaryota > Metazoa > Arthropoda > Insecta > Hymenoptera > Cynipidae > Andricus > Andricus quercusramuli. The sequence continues at coordinate 113,248 of CAKNXH010000135.1, forward strand.
GAGTTTCATGTGAAATGACCTTTAGAGCCTACTTCAACATCGAAATTCAAAATCTGAGCCTAATCAAACTAACGAATGTGACCTTAATGTGACCTTGAAAATGAGGTTCAAGATCAAATCCAAGGTCACCGTTGGATTCCTCGTTGAAAGTTACCCAGGGTATGACCGTGGTTAATTTTTTCTCTAATTCTGCGAGATTTCTACGAGGTCGTATGACAGCGTACTTCAACCTCTTCTTGACCTATAGAGGTCACGTGAACCCTTGACCTAAACACATACCCGAACGCGAGATTTCTCGCTTTTTTCGAATCTGGCACCAAAAATAGGGGTTCCCGTTTAGAAAAACAAAGTTGACCTCAGAATGACCTTGGAGATGAGGTTTAAGGTCAAATCCAAGGTCACCATTGGTGTCCTCGTTAAAACCTGGTTTAAAAAAGCTAATTTTTTTTTCACTTATTCTGCGAGATTCTTACGAGGTCCTATGGCAGCGTAATTTGACCTTTACTTGACCTGTGGAGGTCACGTTAACCCTCGACCTAAACAGAAACCCGAACGTACAATTTTCCTCTCTTCTCGATTCTGGCACCAAAAATAGGGGTTCCCATTTTAAAAAACAAAGCTGACCTCAAAATGACCTTGAAGATGAGTTTCAAGGTCAACTCCAATGTCATCGTTGGATTCTTCGTTGAAAGTTATCTAGGGTGACCTTGGCTTTTTAAAACAAATCACAGAGATTTCTAGAAGGTTCTGTACCAGTATTTGTTCATTTTATAAACAATTCTATGAACAATTCCATAAATAAATACACAACTTGTCAACAGAATGATGCTGTTGTTTGTTACGAAATCAAGTGTCATTCACTCAGGAAAGACCCTCGTTTATCAGAAGGCTTTGTCAGGCGTCAATATTTGTTCTTTCTTAAAATTAATTTTATAAACAAAGATTTTCTGCAAATTTCAACCTGCAGAATTCGTTTTTTCACGGAATTAATTCTCAGTGTCTTGAAAAAATCCCTTCCTCATTACAATTTTTTGAAGAAAAATAATTTTCCATTTTGTAAACAATTTTATGAGCAAATTTACAATTTGACAAATTTTTCAAGAAATATAGTTTTTTATGAAATCGGCTGACAGTGATTCATAGGAGGTCTTATTTAATAGAAGACTTCATCAGGCGACAACATTTGTTATTTGTTCAAATAAATTGTATAAAAAATGCAAATCCAGGATAAATATTGAAGGATCGCTACATCCAAAAGCACAAGCACTGCAGCTCAAGCCACCATGGACTCTGAAATTTAAATTGTTTAATGAAGCGGTTGTTCACTCTTGAAAAATGTCGAAATAGCGGATTTTTTAAAGTAAAATTGTTCATAAAAAAGAAGCAATTAAAGAAAAATTGCATTTATTCATCAAATTTATTTAAACCATTAACATTCATTATCAGGTATCGAAAATTCGTACATATTTTTTATTCTTGCCAAATTTTTCATCAATTTCGTTAAAGGAACGAAGTCTTTAGTATGCGAAATTGCCGAGACATGCATTTATTTACTTAATTTGTTCATAAATTTAACAATTACTTTAGAATAAAAAAAAGTTACTAGTCATTTTTTCCACGTATATCACAAACAAAAATCAAATTTTTAATTAACTTGTTAATACAGAAATATATATTTTTTCAATTTTGTAACCTGTTGGTTATTATTTGTATGGAGTATCTTGACTCATTTTATGATGTTTTACATAAATATAAGTAGTTTCAAAAAAATCACATCGTTTATGTGAAAGAAGGTAAACTTTGTCGTTGAATAAGAAATAAATAAAAACAAAATTCAAGAATTGGATCATAGAAATTTCTTTGTGCTTTAGTTAAGTTTAATTACGAAAAAGAAACTTAAATCTGATCCAACTTGTAAAGTCTAGAGTGATTTGTCTAGAAAATTTTATTATATTCGGCGCCTTTATAAATATAAAATTAGTCAAAGTAGGGACCAAGCGCCTACAAAAAAAGGTTTTCGTAGCCTATTGAGACGTCAAGTAAGAAAGTAAGTCGTTCAAATCTCTCTCCCATACTTTTCGTATCATATTCCGCCTACATTTCCCTACTTTCTTTTTGCTCACCTACTTCCCCTCTCTACACTTCAACTTTCGCTTCCAATACCTTCCCAACTTCTTTTTCATATACTTGCCCTCCCTCATTTTCTCTCACTTCCCCTACTTTCTCTTCCCTCACTTCCCCACTTCTTCACCCATCATTTCCACTCACTTCCCCTACTTCCCCTCCATTAATGTCCCTTCACATTCCCTACTCACACTTCCTTCATTTTCCATAATTTCCTTCCCCTAACTCCCCCCTAATCTCCCCACACTTTTCCTACTTCCCCACCCCTCATTTCCCGTCACTTACCGTTCTAATTTTTTCCAACACTGAAAAAAATGGTTTAGCTGTCCCAAATAGACGTTTAGCTCGATTTCGTCTTCTAATTTCGGCGAAATTAGCTAAAACAGCTAGATATTTAGGTAACACAGCTAGAAATTCAGGTAACACAGGTATATTTTTTTAGAAGACGAAATCCAGCTAAACTTCTAGCTGGGACAGCTAAACCATTTTTTTCAGTGAAGGATTGGAAATGAGGGGAAATAATGGGAGGGAAATAGGAGGGAAATCATTGGAGGGGAAGTAGAAAAAATAAGGGGAGATAAATTAGGTGGAATGAGGTGAAATGAGGGGAAATAAGAGGAGTGAAAGTAGGGAAATTAGGGAATATGGGTGAGGGACAGTAGAGATATGAGAGGAAATTGGTGATGGAAAGTATGTGAAATGGCGGTTGTAGGGGAATTGAGGGGAGCGAAAGTAGGTGAAAGTAGGGGAAATAACAGGGGAGTATGGGAAGTAACGGGAAAGAAGAGGAGGGAAATTAAGTGAAGTAGGGGAAATTAGGGTATGTGATAGTAAAAAAATCAAAGTGGTAGTGGAAGCGAGGGAAAATTAGGGAAAATGAGGGAAGTGTAGTAGGAGAAATGAGTGGAAATAAGGATAGAGAGAGAGTGGGTGGAGTAGGGGAAATGAGGGGAGGATAAGTGGTGAGAAATAAGGTGTGTGAGGGGAAATGGTGGGTGGAAAGATGAGAGGGAATGTAGGTGGTGCAAGCAAGGGAAAAATAGGGAGGAGAAGTAGAGGAAGTGAGGAAAAGTAGGGGAAATTATTAGAAATGATGGAGAGTGGGGGTGGGAAAGTGAGATGCGGGGAAGAAAAGTAGAGGAGAGGGAGTGCGACCTGGAGAAGTGAAGAGAAAGGGAAGTACAGTAGGAAGGAGTTGGGAAAAGAGAGGGAGCAAGGGTAGCGAAGGAAAATTAGGGAAGTGAGAGGAAATGAGGGGAGCGTGAGTAGGTGTAGTGAAGAAAATGAGGGGTGGGGAAGTGGTGAGTTAAGGAAGATGAGGGCAAATTTGGGAAATGGAGAGAAGTGGAAGTAGGAGAAGTGATATGAAATGAGGGGTGGGTGACTAGGTGAAGTTGTGGAAATGGGGTGAATGAGAAAACTGAGAAGAGGGAAAGAGGTGAGATATAATGGTGTGTAAAGGGAAGTAAGGGTGGGAAGGTGAGTAGAAATAAAGGTTGTGGAGGCGAAGAAATATTAAGGAGGGGAGGCAGTGGAAGTGAGGGAAGTAGGAGAAATCATCAAAAATGATGAAGAGAAGGGGAGAAGGAGAGGGCAAGTGAGATGTGGGGATGGAAAGTACAGGAGGGGGACTGTTAGCTCTCGAAGTGTGGAGAGGGGAAAGTAGAAGAGGAAGAAGTTAGGAAAAGAGGAACGAAGGGTGAAGTGAGGAGTGGAAAAGTAGGGAAATGTAGGGGTAGAAGGGAGGGGAAAGTATAGGAGAGGGAGGTTTGAACGACTCAATTCATATTTTATCTCAAAATTGATATACCGCATGAGCAATAAATCTATCAAAATGAAATACTGAAACGCTGCTTGTCTACTGGGATGAGAGGAAAAACGGGTTCCAGAGTTCGATGCCACTTTTCTGAAAATAAGCACAAAGGAGTCTAGACTCTGTATAATAAAATACCTGAATTCTGAAGACGTCGTAACAATCGACGATGGGAGGTCCTGGAATAAAGAAGAAAAAGAAAAAAAAGCAGAGTTGCCTACTCTTTTCGGAAGTCGGAGATGCGTTGGGGGAGGTCGGCGACCCTAGGAGTTCCGGCAGAGGGGGTAGCGGGGCCACTAGACCGGCAAGGGCTAGTGGCAGGGTGGAAGAAGTTTCCCCTAGACGACCGATCAGTCCATCGATGCGCAGTTCTCGAAGCTCAAGGGTCGATGAGGATCTCCCGAGTCGGCACTTTACTGCTCCACGAAACATCCCCAAGAAAGCCTTGGTCAGTCGAAACAAATTCGAATGTCCTTCGACTCTAATTACGACGCTTATGGCTTTTTTCTTTTCTTTTCTTTTTACCAACTCGATTCGCAGAATCGGATTTTAAGTACCAGACCAAGCGTGCGGAAGAAATAAAAAAGCTCCACATACAAGCTCACCATTCTCTAGAAATGATCTCGACGATTCTACGTTGTAAATCTGAGTCTCATTCAACAAACCAAAATAATTTCTTTTTTTTTTTGCATTAAAGAAATGGTTTATAAATTATAAAAAAAGTCTTTACTGTGTTGTTTAGGGTGGTCCAAAAATGCATCAGATCTCGAAGAAAGAAATTCTGTAGAGGAAACCAGTACGAGGGGAATACCAGTACGAACTGAATAATGGAAAAAGTGATTGGGGTTTAAAGCATAAGTTCTGTGGTAATTTTTTACTGAAAATTTTTACATGAGATTGATGAATATCTCGTGGATTTTATAGATTTTAAGTTGATTTTTATAGAGATTACATGGCCTTTACAAAAAAATATCATAGGAAAATTTGTGTAGGCCTTTAATGATTTTTCTATAATTTGTTGGCAATTTTTAAAAACTTATTGTATAACATTCTTATAGAAAATGATGAGAGGATAATCAGCATTGCGATAAATTATAGAAAAATATTGAAAAAATTAATATAAAAAGTAGAGGGACTACAAAGGAACGATTTATTTCATTTTCACTGAAATCTGCGAAAAAGACGTTGGAATCACATTCAGTCCATTATAATCTTCAAAATAATTCAAAATCTCTTAAAAATAAAATGAACTCAATTTATTTCCTAAAGTTCCCTAGAAATTGGTTGAAATCTCTTGAAAAAACCTCCTGAAAAATCTATGAAATTTTGAAATCTTACAAAATTCGTTCAAATCAGTGGAAATACTTTGAAATCTCTTTACAGCTATTGAAATACTTCAGAATTAGTTGAAATGATTGGGAATCCCATAAAAAAAAGTTTAAATAAAAGTATCGAGTAAATGGGATTTTCTTGTCTTAATATGGCAACCCTTTCAAGATTTTAATTTTCAATTATTAATTTAATTTAATTTAATTTTTAATTTTAGTTAATTTTAAAGACCTTTTAAGATTAAAATAATCAGTTGGCATCTTTTTTAAAAAAGTTGTTTTTTGTATTAAACTACTAAGAAATGAAGAAATTTGTATAATATTATATGGTAAATATTGGTTAAAATTGTTTCTAATTAATTTTTTGGGAAAAAAATCTTTCTAAACCTTTCGAAATCCTTCAGTAATTATATACCAAAATTAAGTTTTTTTTTCTGAAAAAATCCTCCAACCATTTTATTTTTCATCCTAAAATATTCATGGGGTTACATAACTCATTTAATGAAAAAATCTATTACAAAGATGTTAACCAATATTGACCTCATCATTTTGAGAAAATTCCTCTATTTCTTAGTATTTAAATATAAAACTCGATTTTTTACAAAAAACGCCTTTTGATTATTTTCATCTTAAAATGTACATGGGATGGTGTATTATTATAAACAATCAAAGAATCTATTCACCTGAACTTCAATTTAAACTTTGTTTGAATCAACATTGTAATTCAAATTGGAAAAGCTTAATTTTCAAAAAATTTGGAAAATCCACTACTTGTTATAAGCGTCTTATAAAGTTTATTTAAGTCTTAAGGGAGAGTAAAGTAATTTATGTACGAGGGTAGAGAAAGAAATAAAAAAATATATTTTCTTAAATTTGTTTCTGAGGTACATATACGTGTAATGCAATGAGAAGAACCTATGATTTGAAAATTTTTTATGACTTTTGTTCAACACAGAGGGGTTGAATTTTTTCTAAGCTTGAAAAATTAAAAACATTTTTTGTTAATTGTAAAATAGTTGTTAAATTTATTTTATTTATTCATTATTGCGAATTTTTTGTGTTTACAGATTTTGATAATAAATAATAATATAAAATCATATTTCGGAAAAACTGTTTTTGATAAAGTCATTATTTTTTAAAATACTAACAAAACTTTAGTATTTTTTTTTTGTATTTGATTAAGGCGATACTTATTTACAATTTTTTAAGAGTATTTTACATTTAATTAGTTCTTTTCGAACAAGAGCAACACAACCCTATTTTTACAATCTCACAAATTTTTTCACTTAGTTTGTAGGCTACTCAGAAATAGTGAAAAAATGCAAAAATATAATTATTGAAAGTTGTAAATTACAAAAATTTGTTAAAAGTAAGAATAAGTTTCCGTCAACGAAACGAGAAAAGATATGTGTCAGAATCTTTTTTAAATTTGAATTAAGTGTTTCATTAGAAAAAAAATGTAACAATTTTGTTGATATTTCGAAAAAATTCTAACTTGATCAAAAATTATTTTTCTACAATCTGATTCTATAATATTATTTGTTATATAAAACTGTACTTATAATAAATTGGCAATAATTCTTGCTGGCATAGGAGAACAATTCAATTTTACAAATTTCAAAAATTGGCGGTGACCAAAAGTAATATAAACAAAATTGTAAAAATCACAAGTAATCATGATAGAATACCAAAACGCATGTAGTATTTTGAAACAAATTTTGAATTTTCGAAAAAAACTTTTCACTCTGTAAAACATGAAAAGTTATTGTTTTTGGGATAGATAATACAGCTCATGAATTTTAGGAGTTATATTTTTTACTTAACTTATATTTAAATTGTTTGAATAATTTATATTTGTATAATTTGTATTTCACCAAACTCTGAAAAGTTAGTATTTTCTGGGAGGAATCAAACAAATAAAATATAGTGCCACAATTTTTTGTTTCAGTTACTGAATTTTAAAAGCACTGTTTTTTATGAAAAAAAGTTTGCAATTTTAAATAATCAGTAATTATTTACTCGTGCTTTATTATAAAGGAGGTGAAAAAAACTCTAGCTTTTTTCGAATCTGTACCATTTCGCTTATTATTCAGTATTTTCTTATTTCAGAACTTCTAACCTAATTGTTTAAGTTATTTATTTGTTCAAACTATTTTTTCAGTGAGTTACGAATAGTTACTTTATTCTGGGCTTAAGGGCATGCTCTCCGGTGATCACGTGACCAAAACAGTCCTTGGTTATGAAACTTTTTTTGGTGTTCACCATGTCCAAACGCAATGATGTATTGCTCTCAAAATTTGGAATATAGAAAATGAGACAATAAATTGCGTTTGTATATTTAGTTTCAGTCATAATTTTGAAAAAAACTTTCCATGTAAAAAATAAATGTGGAAAATTTCATAACCGAGTTTGGTTATGTGATCTCTACTTTACCGACGTTGAAATGCTCCAACAATAATGACAGGTTAGGTGTGTGCAGATACATATTTTTTGATTTGCAACGAATGTGCACGATAACGTTGCAACGAATGTGCAACGAATGTGAATGGTAATAATTTTGAAAAAAATTCCATGTAAAAAATAAATGTGTAAAAATATTTTCATTTTTTTTGGTGCTCACTACGTCCACACGGATTGAGATATCGTGTTTAGAATTTGAAAGATTGAATAAAAAGCACTAGAGAACGTTTATACACATCAATATGTTTATAATTTCAAGGAAATTTCATTTATAAATTGATAGAATACCATTCGAGTTGCAGCACGTGCAGGTAATTTTTGGTTTGATGCATTTCAGATTTTCTGATTCACGTATGTTGATAACTGACACAAATTTTGGATTAAGTCGTCTGAACATTCAAAAAAATAATATAAACAATAACACTTGCACATTCATTGCAAATAAAAAAATAAGTATCTGCACACACGTAACCTGTCATTATTTTTGGAACATTTCACCGTCGGTAAAGTAGAGATCACATAACCAAGCTCGGTTATGAAATTTTCCACATTTATTTTTTACATGGAAAATTTTTTTCAAAATTATTACTGAAACTAAATATACAAACGCAATTTATTGAATCATTATCTTTATTCCAAATTTTGAGAGCAATACATCATTGCGTTTGGACATGGTGAACACCAAAAAAAGTTTCATAACCAAAAGGACTGTTTTGGTCACGTGATCACCGGAGAGCATGCCCTTAATGAGGTAGTAATAAAGTGCAAAGAGTATGTTAAATTCTATTGCTGTAACAAAAGTATAGTTCTTTTTTTTCTTTTTTCTAAAATTGTGAAAGCAAATGAAAATTTTTTAAATCATTGCAAAATGTTGTAAACAAACAAATATCACTTTTAATATTCGTTTCTTGTATCACTACTCACAGAAAAATAAAAAAATCATTGAGCGTAAATTATTTGTTTGACATTCCTTAAATAAAAAATAAAAATTATTAAACAAAAAAATGTTCACAATGTTTTCTTAAACTGAGCCATCCCATTTGAAATCCAATATTAATTTCAAAGGCCCCGGGGGCACCCTAATATGGACTGATTCGAAAAAAAGAAAAATATGGAATTTCTTTCTTCGTTCGTTGCTCTCTAACGAAAAAACTTTTTTCGGACAATCCTATTTTTGGTAGAAATAAAGATATTAATTATTCAATAGTCAATAAATCTTTATTAGGGTCATCTCCTCAGCCAGACAGTCTCCTAAATGAGAAATGGACTTCGAATCAATTGTGAACTTTTCCTAAATAGAAACCAGCCTTCACTCGGGTATCGAATCTCGTAGGTTTTTTTATGGAATAAAAAGGGAACAAAGGATTATATTAAAAAAAATAAAAATATAATTAATAAAAGACTCTGAAGTACAAAGTATCTTCTCAATAATATGTAGAGAAGGTGTCTCAGATAAAATATTCTGCAGCTGCTAATTTTATTAAATTTTCATAAATTTTTAGTTTCTGCATTTTTATAATACATATATAGTAAGCTAGGAATACAAATTTACCTGAGTTCGATGTATCAGAAATTAGTGATCCAATGAAATTATCTCTACATTGAAACTATCTTCCTCACAAAAAATCGAATTTTTCAAACAGGCTTTGCGAAAAAAGTCGCGAACGAGCACAACGAGTAATTTGAAATAGAGTTTACGAAAAAGGCGAATAAGAGATCAATACTTACTAATTCGTAAAACAATCCTTCTAACGGATCTAAACTTTTGAGCAATTAAGCTAATTACCATTGCAAAAAAGCGATTTTGCCCATGTGGAAAAATTCTAAATAGTGGGAAATATTATATATAATTTTCAGTTGCTTCATACATTTTTTTTGTATAAAACGAATGCAAATTTTGCATAATTTTTACCACTTTGTCTAAACATTATATAATTTTTCCTTCTGGGTGTTGCAATATAAATATATAAGAGAGTAGTATAGCTGTGAGAGTTCTGGGACACCTCGGTCGGCAAACAGGGACCATCCTTATTGACCGAGTCAAGAATCTGCGCCTAGGGTCTACGTTACCGACAATTTTATTACCGACCACCGGTAACTGATCGGTCACTGTTTTATCGACTGAAGCGCCCCAAAAGTCTCATAGCTATACTACTTTAAAAAGTCTGATATGAGTGCTTGCGTCTTCATAAATAGTTGTTAGAGAATAGTTGCATTATCAACAGCAATATACGAGTTAGAAATGAAAGAGAAAGTATTTAGATATACTAGCCGAGACATAGAAAAGCCAATACATTTTTTATTTAAGCTTCACTATTAAGGACTGCCAGAGAACTTGAGTGTTAGAAAATTTCTCTTTAAATAACATAATAATTTAAATTGGTATATTATTATGTTTGTTATCATTAAAAGTGAAGGAAAAAGTCTAATTTTTATATGATTATTCAACTGAAAGTCAAGTTTGGATTTTAGTTTTACGCAGAGAAAAAAGAGTTTGGTACTTACCGTCAGAATTTTTTTTCAGTAAAGCTGTCTCCGTGACAGAATCTTCGGAATAACTTGCATTTAATTGTCTAGTGCTAATTCCGGAACCGGTTTCGTTGCTGTTGTTATTGTTACCGTTATTATTATTAATAGTAGGACCACCTGTGGATTAGTGACAAAAATTTGTGGTAGATACTTGTATAATAATTCCAGGGATCACAGTTCGTCCCCTTCTTTCCCCTTTTTGAAAAATTCCTTTAGACACCTAAAACCGAGTATTTTGACCCAATTTTCCCCAACTTTATCCTTTTTTAAAAGGTTTCGATTCATTTTGTGAGAATGATAAACAGGAAATCAAAACATCAGAAAACAAGATGATTTGAAAAGAGATTTTTAACATAAATCATAATAATAATAATAAAATTAAGGTAGTAATATGACATTCAAATTAAAATTCTTTTTCACACAGTGTGCGTAAAGTGCGTTTTTATGAACCCATATGAGTGCGTAAAACCGCATTTTACGCACATGTTGTATAATACACTATTATATTCTTAATATTTCAAAATAAAATATCGAATTTTCAACAAAATATATAAATTGATCACTAAATAATTAAATTTTAAATTAAAAAGAACGAATTTTCCACAAAATAGTTAAACTTTCAACTAAAATTATAGATCTTTTCCCAAAAAATAATAATTTTCAAGGAAGTAGTTTAACTTTAACCAAGCAGTGGAATTTTCGAACCGAAAAAATGAATTTTCGACAAAACATTTTAATTTCCAACCGAAAAATAAGAATTTTTAAGAAGAAAGTTAATTTAAGACCAAAAAATGAAATTTTCGATTGGAATAGTTGAAACACAAAAATACTAATTCACAACAAAAAAGTTGAATGTTTAATCAAAAAGGATGACCTTTCAACAAAATTGTTGAATTTTCAAGAAAATAACGAAATTTTTAATGGAAAAATAAAATATTGAAGTAAAAAATTTGAAATTTCTACTAAAAGAGATACATTTTTAAACCAAAAAGATATTTTTCATTAAAATAGCTGAATTTACTACCAACATAGTCAATTTTAAACCCAAAAATACACATTTTTTACAAAAAAGTTCATTTTCAACACAACAATTAAATTTTTGACCAATAAATAAAATGTTTATCCAAAAAACGTGAATTCTCAAATTAACAGTTGCATTTTTAATGAAAAAAGATGAAATTTATACCAAAGAAGATGAATTTCCAAACAAAAAAATTTAATTTTAACAAAACAGTTGAATTTTTGAACAAAAAGGATGACCTTTTAACAAATTGTTGAATTTTCATCAAAATTATTAAATTTTGGACGAAGTAATCAAATTTTCAAAAAAAAAAGGTGAATTCTCAACTGACTAGTTCCATTCTCATAAAAAAAATATGAAATTTATAAAAAAAAGAGATGAATTTTGGAACCAAAAAGACCATTTTTCATCAAGAAAGTTGAATTCACCCGAAAAAGTTATTTTTCAGCCAGATAGTTGAATGTGCTACCAAAATAGTAGAATTTTCAATCCGAAAATTTGGATTAAAAATAGATAATTCCCAAACAAATAATAGAATTTTCTACCAAAATAGTTGAATTTTCAACTCAAAAAGACGAATTTACAACAAAGCAGTTAAAATTTGAACAACAAAAATTACTTTTCGACAAAATTGTTGAATTTCTGAAAGAAGCGTTAAATTCGAACAAAATATTATAATAAAATTGTAAACAAAAAACATGAATTACCAACTAAATAATGGCATTTTTAATTAAAAAATATCACATTTCTACCAAAAAATATGAATTTTCCAAAAGATTTTGCAGTCAAGAAAAAAATGTCAACAAAATTGTATAATTATTAACCCAAAAAGACGATTTTTCGACAAAACAGTTGCAGTTTGAACCAGAAATTATGATTTTTTAATTTAAAAAAGTTCATTTTCAGCCAAAAATTTGTATGTATTACGAAAATAGTTGAATTTTTAACCTGAATACACGATTTTTCAATAGAAAAAGATACATTTTTAACTAAAGAGATGTATTTTCAACTAATGTTATAAATGTTTAACTAAACAAAAATAAATTCTTAACAAAGTAGTAGAAATTTCAAACAAACTGTTGAATTTGTAACAAACAAAAAAAGAATTAATAATAAAAAATGTAGTTTTCAATTGACTATTTGAATTTATCAAAATAGTTGAATTTTAAACCAAAACCAATGAATTTTCATTAATAATGTTGAATTCCCAATAAAATAATTACATTTCCATCCAAATAACAAAACTGTTATCAAAAAAAGATTTTTAACTAAAAATATTTGGATTTTCTTATTGAGTTCTTTCAAGAATTCATTTCGCATTCATGTGGAAAATAAATGCGAATTTTCATTTTTTATAAATATTTTTTAAACATGTAATAAAATATGTTGGTTTTTCAAATAGTCATGTCCATTTTTTTTAATTATTTATTTCTAGCTCACTTATAAAAATTCTTTGAAAAATCCAGGGTACTGTGCTGGAAAGAATACGCTAGAAAAAAACTGATGAGAATAAAGAATTAAAATCTGTTCACTGATGAAAAGACATTAAAAAAAAACTAGCAGTTTTCAATCCAGTTTCGTGTCTATTTTTCAATACTCAATCTTCTTGAATTTTTTTCTGATGTATTTTTCTCATCAAAAAGTGCTAAAGTCTTAAATAAATTTTAGAAAGCTAGCTAACAAAATTTTATCAATAAAACAATAGCTAGAAAACTGGCTAAAAGAAAGGCGCTACTATTATAGGGCACTTTTGCTTTTTTTTTTAATAATAAATGAAATCTCCTTTCAATCCCTTTTTTCGGAAAAATCCCCTTTTTCACCTAAAATTGAACAACTGAACGGCTGTGATCCCTGTAATTGATTGAAATCTGGTGCAGAGATTATTGTCTGTTTCGGAATGCACTTGGCTTTGTTAGAATTGTTAATTGATCATTGCTGGTTATGCTGAACAAATAGAGTAAGGTTGGAATGCAAACATCTGACTCGGTTAAACATGGTGAAAATAAAATCTCACCTAAATTTTCTGCCGACGCCATGAATTCAGTGAATCCCCTAGGAACGTTTCCTCTGCTCTGATAACTTGGATGAACTAATTTGTGCAAGCTGGGACTATGCAACGATGTACTCTTGTGCCTTCGAATGGTTGGCAATCGACTCACGAATGATGCGTTTTGCTTAAAACTAGAAGAAACTCGACTGCTGAACATGGAAAGACAAAAGAATCGAGCTCTAAATCCTTATCTTTTTAACTCTCAAGCAAAATAACAGAAATTCGATACTTCCATATTAAAAAAACCTCTCTGGGTTCGGATGTCTAAAATGATCACTGTGGCGTTGGTTGACCAAAAGAATATCTCTCTTTTTTGAGTTGGCTCTTCATTTTAGTGAGAAATTCTCTGAATTCCTTGAATTCACTCATTTCTCAGAAATCCACTAAATTTTCTGAAATCCTTGATTTCTATAAATTCCCTGATATCTTTGAATTACCTCAATTCTCTGAATTTTCTTACTTCTTTAAATTCCTTAAATTCCTTGAATTGTTTCAAATCGCTGAAATCCTCGAATTCAGGCCTCACAGTCCCTGTGGGACGAAATATAGGGACCAAAGGGTACTTTTTGTCACGCTCATAGGGTACTTTTTTCGCGCTCAAAAGGTAAGAAATTCAGGATAAATTCATAAGGTTTCAGAACAATTCAATTTAAATTCAAAATAATTGCAACGAATTCGAAAAAATATTTGAAATCATAAAAATTCCATTGATTTTCGTGAAATTGGAATAAATTTAGAGGAATTTAAGGTAAACGAAAAGAATTCGATGAAATTCCTGAAAATTCAAGGCAATTAAAAAAAAATCAAATGAACTGAAAATAATGTAAAAATATGGAAAAAAAACTTCATTGAATTCAGTAACTTTGAAATAACCTTAGAAAAATTCAAAGGAATTCAAAAGAATTTAATGAAATGCCTAAGAATTGAAAGATTGTTGTATATGTTTGTGATAATTATTGAGCAGAATTGAGTAGAATTGAGTAAATAAGAAGAACAAATTATTATAAAATCTCTCGAAATCTTCGAAAACCTACTAATTTCTAACAAAAAAAGTGACTAATGACCACAAAACAATTCAAAAGAATTCAAATGAATTGGAAAAAAATTTTAAAATCGAAAACAACAACATTTATTTCAGTAAAGTTCAAGTGACCTTGGAGAATTTAAGGGAAACGAGAAGAATTCGATGAAATTTCTAAAAAATCTTTCTGATTTTCAAAAACAATTGCATTAATTTAAAACAATTCAAAAATATGAAAAATATGTATTTAATTCAGTAAGTTTGAAATAAGTTTAGAGAAATTTAAAGGAAACTCAAAGGAATTTGATCAAATCCCTACGAATTTAAGGTGAGTTAAAAAACTTCAAAGATGAATTAAACAAAAACTTTTGAAAATCCATTGTACTGAGTAAAATTGAGTGAATTTAGAAGAATTCAAAAGAATTTAAAAGAATTAAGGAAAAATTAATAAGAATTCAGGGTAAATTCCAAATAAGTTGCAACAAATATTTTAAAATATCTTCAAATCTTTGAAACCCCAGGAAATCCCTCACTTCTCGGGAATAATTTGCTGAAATCCAATAAAATATTAAAATTCCCTGGAATTACTAAAACTCTTGGAAATCCCTTAAAATTGTTTAAATATCGTTTAAATTACCATAAATTATTTTAAATCCTATGAAGTCCCATTAAATCACTGGAATAATAAAAAAAATTCTTTGTAATCTTTGAAAATAAATATTTTGATCCTTTAAAATCTGTTGAAATCCCTTAAAATATTTTAAATAATTTAATTTTTGGAAATTAAAAAAAAATCCATTGAATTAAATAGAATTAAGAACATTTAGAAGAATTTAAGTGAATTAAAAAAATTCAAATGAACTACAGAGAACTTAAAAGAATTCAGGATAAATTAATAAGAATACAGGGTGAATTCTAAAAACTAATTTCAAATCTTTTCAAATCTTTGACACTCTAAAAAATACCTCACTTCTCGTGATTTAATTTCTACAACTCACTGAAATATTATAAAATCCCGTGAAATTCTTTGACGATATTCTCTGAAATTCTGGAAAATGTAGTAAAATACATTGAGAGCTTTAAAATCCCTTAAAATCATTGATATTATTATACTGAAATATTCCAAACGCTTTGAAATCCCTTCAAATTAATGAAATGAATTAATAATACCCTGGAATCTTTTAAAATTACCTCAAATATTTTAAATTGAAGCTCTTGAAATGCCTTAGAAGTTTTAAAAATACAATAAAATCTTAAAAATCCCTTAAAATTATGGAAATCTATCAAAAATGTCTCGAATTCTTTAGAAATACCCTGAAATATTTCAAAGGAATTCAAGACAATTCAGAAATAGTGATCTTTTCATTTAAAAAAGTGATTAAAAATTGATTTGAGAAAAAAGTGACTAATATTGACTGTGTGGCAGCCCTAATTATTTTTTACGATTAATTCTCACAAAAATTCCCGGATTTTTGCTATTTTTTTTCAAAATTCCTGACTCCTGCAAACTTTGATCTTATTATAAATTTTTTCAAAGTTCCATCATGGGCCACAAATAGGGTACCACTGTGACCAAGTCTTGATTTTCCTAAAATTTTCTGAATTCTGCGAATTTCTTTAATACTCTGAAATGTCTAAATTCCTGTAACTCTTTCAATTTCTTAAATTTTCTGAATTATTAAATTTCTCTGAATTCCTTAAATTTCCAGAATTCAATAAGTTTCCTGATTGCAATATATTCCCTAAATTCCATCCATTCTCCGAATTAAGTGAATTCTGTTAATTCTCTGAATTCCAAAAATTCTATAAATTCATCGAAATCCGCGAAATTCTCTGAGTTCTCTGAAATCTTCTTATTTCGTGAATTCTCTGAATCCCCTAATTTTTCTTAGTTACATACATTCTCTGAAATCCCTGAAATTCTCTGAATTCCTCAAAATCCTTGCATTCTATGAATTCCTGTAAATCTTTTAATCCCTTGAATTCTCTGATATCCTTAATTTCCCTAATTCGCTGGTATCCCTGAAATTCTATTAAATTCTATGAATTCTGTTAATCTTCTAAATTCCCTGATATGTTTGAATTACCGGAATTCTCCGTTTTTCCATATTTCTCTGAAGTCCTTGTATTTCTTAGATTGTCTTACATCCCTGAAGTCCTTGGATTCCTGTAATTTTCTAAATTCTCTAAATTTTTTTAATATTCTGAGATTTCTCAATTCCTGAAATTGTCTGAATTTTTTCAATTCTCTGAATTCCTAAGATTGATGTATGTACAAGAATTTGATGTTGTGGGACTGGTTGAGACGTGGGTAGAAAGAAAGGAATGGGACAGAATAGAGCCAAAACTGCCAAGGGGGTACAAGTGGAGACTCCAGGAGGCGGTCAGAGTGAAGAAAAAAGGAAGGGCTAGTGGGGGAATTATAACGGGGGTTAGAGATGGATTAGAAGAAGAAGTTCATGGAGAGAAAGAGAGGGAGGGAGTGCAAATGAGGGAAGTAAAAATAGGAGGGATACCGTGTAAGTTTGTGACAGTGTACAATAAGGATGGGATGGAAAGAATTAAAGAAAGGGTGGAAGAATTGCTAGGCGAAAGAGAGGAGGGTATGGTGATACTGGGTGGGGATTTTAATGCGAGGATGGGAAGAGAAGGGGGCCTTTACAGGGAAGGGGAGAGCTTCAAAAGGAATTCGAAGGATAGGATAATAAATAAGGAGGGAGAGATTCTAAGGGACTGGATGGAGCATAGAGGGTGGGCAGTGGCGAATGGTATGGCTAATGGGGACGAAGAGGGAGAATACACGTATGTAAGTAAGGTGGGGGTATCGGTGATAGACTACGTGGTAATGAATATGCAAGGATGGGAGGAGACGGAAAAATTCGCAGTAGAGGGGAGGGTGGAATCAGACCATCAGCCATTAAGTCTGTGGATAGGAGGTGAGGGTGGAGGAAGACAAGGCGGGGAAGAAGTCTCGATAGGGGAGAGGGTGACCTGGACGAGGGAGGCGATAGAGAAGTATCAGGAGCGGCTAGGAAAGGTACGCTTTAGAGGGGAGTCTGTGGAAGAGATATGGGAGGATCTGAAAGAGAACGTGAAAGGCTGTGTGCAAAAGAAGGTATTCAGAAAGAAGAAGAAAGGAATGGTGAAGGCATGGTGGGATAGGGAATGTAAAAAGATGAAAAGGAAGGTGAAGAGGAAGTACAAGAAGTGGAAAGAGGGTAATGCGAGAAGGGAGGAGTACGTAGAAACGAGGAAGGGGTTTAGATTGATGTGTAAGAAGAAAGAACAGGAAAAGGAGAAAGAGCTGGAAGAGGAGTTAGCAAATGTTAAGACGGAGGGGGACGTCTGGAAGATAATAAATAGGTTTAGGAAGCGCAGGGTGGGGGTCAGCGAGAAGATAGGGAGTGAGGAGTGGAGGGAATTTTTTAAAGAATCGTTCCAGGGCTCAGATTCAAGGAAGACGGATGGGGGAAGTAGAAGAACGGGGGAGGCAGAGATTGAGGAGTTGAATGACGAGGAGATAGAGAAGCAGATAAGGAAGTTGAAAAGGTCAAAAGCAGCAGGGCTGGATGGGGTAGAGAACGAAGCATGGCTGTTTAGTACACAAGAGGTTAGGGAGAGGCTGAAGGAGGTAGTGAAGAAAGTTTGGAGGGGTGAGGGATTCCCAGGAGGGTGGAGAGAAGGCTTAATAGTGCCACTGTATAAGAAAGGGGATAGAGATATACAGGAAAATTATAGAGGGATTACGCTAATGAATACGGCGTATAAAGTATATGCGATGGTGGTGGCAGAGAGACTGCGGAAGGATGTTGAGGGGAAAGGAATATTGCCGGAGACGCAGGCGGGATTTAGGGCGGGTAGGAGTACTATCGACAATATTTACGTGCTGCAGCACGTGGTAGATAGAGAATTAGCGAAGAAAGGGGCGAGAGTGTACGCGTTTTTTGTGGATCTCAAAGGCGCGTTTCCATCGGTGGATAGGGGGAGGTTGTGGGAGGCGATGGAGGATAGGGGAGTAGAGAGGGGCCTAATTGAAAGGGTAAGGGAGATATATGAAGAGACAAAAGACAAGGTAAGAGGAGGGGAGGGGATTTCGGAGGGATTCTGGATGGATAGGGGGTTAAGGCAAGGGTGTCCACTTAGCCCAACGCTTTTTGCGATTTTAATTGCGGATATGGAAAGTAAGCTGGAGGCCGGGGTGGTAGGAGGAGTCAGGATAGGAGGGGTTAGAATTTGGTCACTAGCGTATGCAGATGACATAGTGTTGCTGGCAAGCAGCGAGGAGGCCTTAAAGGAGATGATTAAGAGGTTGAGAAGATACCTGGATAAAAAGGGGTTAGAGCTGAATGTGGAAAAGTCCAAGGTTATGGTGTTCAGAAAAGGAGGGGGAAGGGATAAGGGAAGGGAGTGGAAGTGGAAGGGAAAGGAGGTGCAGGAGGTGAAAGAGTTTGTGTACTTGGGCTTCGTGTTTCGAAGGAATGGTGGAGTGGATGGTCACATAAAAGAGAGAGTGAGGAGGGCAAATGTAGTGATGAGGCAGGTGTGGGGGTTGGGAAAGAAGTTATTCGCAGATGATTTTGGAAGGAGAATGAAATTGTTTGATTCACTAGTGATGAGTGTGCTATTGTATGGGGTAGAAGTGTGGGGGTGGAAGGAAAGTGAAGAGGTTAATAGAACGCAGGAGAGGTATGTAAAGTGGACCCTGGGGTTGGCAAGGAACACGCCTAATTATATTGTCAGGAGGGAGACGGGGAGAGCGAGTGTAGGAATTCTAGCAGGGAGCCGGGCGTGTAAATATGAGGAGAAATTTTTGGAAGAGGGGGGAAGTAGGCTAGTTAGGGCGTGTTGGTGGGAAAAGGAGAACAAGGGAGGGGGTGGGAAGATGGAGGCTGAGAGGGAAAGGTATTTTAGAATGAATGGACTGCAGATGGATGAAGTGAGAAGGATGCACGAGGAAGGAAGGAAGGTTTATGACGTGGTTAAGCAAAACGGCATGGAGAGAGAGAGGAGAGAAGGGGAAGAGAGAATAAGAGAGTCAAGATTCAACGGGAACTATGTGTGGATTATGCCAAGTGCAAGAGCGCAATATTTATGTGAGAAAGGAGAGAAAGGAAGTCAGGAGCTTATAGCGAGGATGAGGTGTGGGTGCATGGAGGGCTTCAATAGGTTCTGGCTCTCGCGAGAGAAGAGGATGTGTGAACTGTGTGGAAAGGGGGATGCAAGAGTGGAGCACTGGTTGGAGGAGTGCGTGGAGGTGGAAAGAAGTGAGATAAGCATGGAGGTATTGTTGCATGAAAAGGGGGAAAAAAGGGCAGTAGCATGGGTGAAGGGAGTGTTGGGTAAGATGGAGATGAAGAGAAGGAAGGAGGAAGAGGAGTGGAGAAGGAAAGATTGTAAATAGGAGAGAAAGTAGATATAAGTAACATGTAAATATTGTAAATAGTAGATAAGTAGTAGGTATTAGAGCGATAACAGAGGTTGGCAAGCGAGGCAATGCGAAAAAGTAGGGATATGCGAGCGAGGCGAAGCGAGGAAGGCAAGGCGATACGAGCGTGCGGCTTAGAGATAAGGAATGGAAGGATGTTAGTTTTTAAGGGTTAGTTTTAAGAAAATTCTGTAAAAAATGGATGTGTAAGCAAGTCAATTTTTTAAGGCCAGCAGGCTGAAAAATAAACGTTTATCTATCACTAAGATTAATAAATTCTCTGAAATCTCTGATTTGTCCGAATTCCCTAAAAACCTTGAATTTCTAGGATTCCATTCATCCTTCAAAATCTCTGAAATCCTTGAATAAGTCCCATTAATCTTCAGATTTTCCCGAATTCTATTAATTTCCTGAATTTCTGAGATTCCCTAAATTCATTGAATTTTTTAAATTCTCACAATTCTTTGAATTCCATAAATTCTCTGAATTGCTTGAAATCCTTGAATTTTATAAATTGCTGAAAATCTCTGAATTTCTTGAATACTTTATATCCTTCATTTCTCTAAATTCTCTGAAACTCCTAAAGTAGTCAAAATTCCTGAAATTTTCTAAATTTCTTCAGTTCGCCAAAATCCATCACTTCTCTGAATTTTTTTAATTCCCTCAATTGTCCGAAATAACTGATATCCTCGGATCCACAGACTACTTTTAAACGTCTGGATTCCTGAAAGTCTCTGAAATCTCAGATTTCCATATATTATCTAATTTTTCTAAATTCTCTGAAATTCTGTCAATTCTAAGAATTCCCTGAATTTTCTTTTTTTTTAATCCTCGAACTTCCTAAACTTTTTAGAATGTATAAAAATTGTTGGACTTCCTCAAGTTCCTTGAATTTCACTAATTCTCTGAATTTCCTGAATTCTGTTAATCTTCTGAATGCTTGAAAGTCCCTGATATTCTCTGAATTCTCTGAAATACTTGATTGGCCAGAATTCCTTGAAATACTCAAATACCTGGAATTCTGTGGATTCTCGAAATTCTTTGACTTCCTGAACTTATCTGAATTTTCTTAATTCCTTGAACTTTCTTATTTCTCTGAATTCCTTAAATTGCCTAAATTCCCTGAATTCAATAAATTCCCTAAATTTAATACATTCCCCAAATTCCTTGAATGCCGCTTATCTTCTGCAATACCTTGAATTCCATGTATTGTTCGAAATCCCTGAAGCTTTCGGAGTTATCTGATATACTTTAAATCCTATAATTTCTCTGAAATCCTTGATTTGTTCAAATACCCTGAAATCCTTAAATTACCTGAAATTCTTCGAATTCTCTGAATTATGTTAAAATTATGAATTTCCAGAGTTCTGTAAATCTTCTGAATTACCTAAATTCTATTAATCTTCTGAATTCCCTAAGTTCTCCGAAATGCGTGAAATTATCTAAATTCTCTGAAATTCTTGATTTGTCTTGATTCCCTGGAATTCTTGAATTCCTGGAATCCTTGAAATTCTCTAAATTCTCTAAATTGTCTGAAATCTCAGAAATCCTTGAATTCATTGAATTCCCTCAATACTCTAAAACGTGTGAATTTCCTAAACTCTCTGAATTCTATTAATTTACTGAATTCCATAAATTTAATTAACTGTCTGAATTCTCTGAATTATATTAATCGTCTGATTGTCTTGAATTTCCTAAACTCTGTGAATTTCTTGAATTCGCCGAATTTCATCAATTTGCTGATTCCCTTCATCCTGTGAATTCTGTGAATTATTTCATTCCTGTGCATTTTTTTAATTCTGTGTATTATTTTAATTCTGCGAACACTTTGAATTCTTGAAATTCTGCGATTTTTTTGGATTCTGTGAATTCTGTGAATTCTGTGATTTCTGTGAATTCTTTGAATTCTGTGAATTACATAAATTCTTCGAATTCTCTGTTTTTTTTTCAATTCTTTAAACTAATTAATTCTTTAAATTATTTCAGTTCTCTGAATTCTTTAGACTCTATTTATTTTTTAGGCTCCCTAAATTCTCTGAATTCATTCAGTTCGCTGAATTTCGTCAATTCTGTAATTTCTGTGAATTCTCTGAATTTTGTGAATTCTCTGAATTCTGTGAATTCTCTGAATTCTGTCAATTCTTCGAATTCTGTGAATTCTTTGAGTTCTTTCAATTCTTTGAGTTCTTTCAATTCTTTGAGTTCTTTGAATTCTGTGAATTCTTTGAATTATTTGAATTCTGTGAATACTTTGAATCCTTTGCATTCTCTGGATTTCCTAAATACCTTGAAATTTGCGAATTCCCTGAATTCTCTAAATTCCATAAGTTCCGTGAATTTCATCACTTTTAAATCTATTTACCTTCTGAATTCCTTGAATTCTTGTAAACCTCGGAATTCCTTGAATCCCCCAAATTCTCTGAAATTACACAAATTCGAGAATTTTAGGTAATTCAAGGAATTCAGAGAATTTCGAGGAATTCAGAAGATTCTATGAAATTTGAAAGAATTTGAAAGGCTTTAAAAGCACTCGAAGCCGTCCAAGAGAATGAAAAAGTAGAGACCGAATTCAAAGGAATTAAATGTGAATTCAAAATAATCCTAAGCAATATCACCGTAAAACGAGGGCTCACTTAAAATTTGAGATTCTTTTAGAGGACCAACGCCAGAATAGTCGTTTTTGACATACACTTCAAGGGAGGCTTCATTTAATAGGGAGGTATCGATATAGAGCCAGGACAAAGATTTTAATTTGCAAATATCTTCTTTGGTCGTGCGTGAATGAATAGAGTTTAAATAAGAAATTTCATGTGCTCTTTAACAAGTACCCAGATGATAATATCCATGTGAAATCCCGCTTGGAATTTCACGTGGAAATTTAAATGAAAATCCACTTGAATTCATGTAAACACGTGGAAATTCCAATGAAAATTTTAAATCTGGAGAAGCTTTCTGCATAGAATTCCACGTAAATACTTTCGCGTGGAATGTTTTAAATTTCCATATGGATATTTTAACGTGGTACACATCCACCTGAAAGGCTGAATTAGAGTCGTAACTGTAACTCATCAACGATTTCGTGGTTGGCGCAGTGGTAAGGTGTTCTAACAAGAAAATCCGTTGCAGTGCGCTGGAGGCGTCTCACGGACGTGCCATCCGCGCACGAACACATTACGCCAACCAATC
>CAKNXH010000135.1:136304-179676 GCA_932178445.1 Andricus quercusramuli
AGGTTGCACGCAATTGGTTGGCGTTATGTGTTCGTGAGCGGACGGCATGTCTCTGAGACGTCTCCAGCGCACTGCAACGGATTTTCTTGTGCGAACGCTTGTAGCGCGCACCGGGCTTCGAGCCGGCAGGCAAGGGTTCGATTCTCCAGGCTGGCGTTAATTTTTCTGACGCTCACTCGTTACGCTACAATTTACACGTGGACAGATAAATTTCCGTGGAAATCCAAGTAGATGTTTGCCCGGATATTTTCACCTGGGTAGTAAAATCCATTCCAGGAACAACTTACCCTGGTGGACTGGGTAGTGGAATTTGATGAATTTTCCAAGTGGCAACGCTCGCACTTTGCTCGTCAGCTGCGTAGCATCTCCAAAGTGCTTGTATCAGACTGGCTGCCGGTTGCCGTCTGCGAATCATGTGTTTCTGGCGCTGTTGCTGCTGAACCTTCAAAGCGAACCCGGATCCCAAGATGCCCTATAAAATACAACAACCTCGTTATCTCCTTAGTTCTAGTTCCAGTTTTCATTCTTTTTTTCGCTGGCTTTTGACCACTGTGCCTCTTGATCTCTTTGTCCTATTCTCAAAGGACGCTCAAGGCAGGGAGAAATGAGGGTCGGTGGAAAATAAAACTGAATAGGGGTAGTTCAGTACATGTGTAAGGCGTATGTGTGCACTGTGGTTGAAAGGTGACGAAAGCCAGAGATAAAATGGGGACAAAAATATCGTGCATCCCTTTTCATCATTAATTAGATCTCGTTATTGAATGAGTTACTTTATGATGACTGATATGAATTAAGAGAGAATTTAATGACGGTATTGTTAAATGCTCTAATGCTATCTTTGCTACTTTAATTTGATCCCAATAATCCCGGCCAGAAAATGGTTTCATTACTCATTTTGGCAGCTTTCCAGGAAGATTGAAAGCGACCTTTGTGTTCGTGACTACACGTTTTTGCTTTCAGAGATCATTTTGTCCGATGTTATGAGATTCCGAATATAGTTTTCTTGATCGGAATAGCTAATTGTTTAGAAATCGATTTTAGAACTCACGGCAGGTAAAGCGAAGAATGATATTCCGAGGAGGGCACAGAAGGAGGCGATGATCTTCCCTTGCCAGGTTTTTGGCACTGCATCTCCGTAGCCTACTGTACAGAGGGTGATCTGAAATCATATCAAATTTTTCATGATTTGGATATCCGAATTCTGGGGTCGATAGGGGTATATTAGGGTTACTACAAGTCAGTGAATTCCAGAAAGTCAGGAAATTTAAAACTGGTCAGGAAGAATCAGGGAATGTCAGGAAAAACTTTAAAAAGTCAGGGAATTTTTGATAAACTGAGGTCGAAATTCAGTGGTGACCCACAATTTATGGAAGAACAATTTCATTTTAAATTAAGCAGACCTAAACTTGAGGGTCAGAATTATTTGGTATTTAGTTGTTTGAGAAAATTAATTTTTAATCATTATAAAAAAATAGACGTCATTTATCAAAATTTTCAAATTTTCATGGGATAAATTGAAAGGGCAAGAATTTCCACGTCAAATAAAAGAAAGAAAATCAAAAAATGTTGTTATCAAACTGTGAAATACGGGTTCCTTTATTTTTGACATAGAATTTTATTAATTAAAGAAACGTGAAACCTTAATGAAATTAAATTTAGAAAAGAAAATGTGTTAATAACAATTTTGTTTGAAAACCATTCTTTTTCCTTAAAAATTCAGCTTTTTAACTTTTACCGTTTTGTAGAAAATTCATCCTTTTGGCATGAAAATTCTACATTCTGGTGAAATGTTTTTGTATTGACTGTAATATCTTTCTTGGTTTAAAATTAAATTCTTTTATTGAAAATTCGTCTTCTTGGTTTAAAAATTGATCTGTTATTGTAAAAATTTTTTTTTTTTTACAAAAAATGCAACTGTATAATTGAAAATTAACCTGCTTTGGTCGACCATTTAAATATTTTGTTAAAAGATTGTCTTTTTTGGTTGAAAATTCAACTATTTTGTTGAAAATACATCTTTTTTGGTCAAAAAGTAATCTTATTAGATGAAACTTCATCTCCATAGTTAAAAATCCATTTGCTTAGTTGAAAATTTAAGTATTTTATTGTTGGTTGATTTATCTTTTTTAGTCGAAAATTCATATATTTTTTTGAAAATTTGTATTTTTGGGTAGAAAATTGATTTTTTTTAGTTCAAAATTCCACCATTTATTTAAAAATTCATTTTATTAGTCAAAGATTAACCATTTTAGTACAAAATTAATTTCTTTTGGTTGAAAATTTGACTAGTTTCTTGTTCAAAAATCATGTTGTCGGTTCGAAAATTCAACTGTTTTGTAGAAAATTCGTCTCTTCCGCATGAAATAATGATTATATTTTTGCTTTGAAATTTATATTTTTTAGTTGAAAATTCATTTCATTTATTTCGAACTCGTCTTTTATGGTTAGAAAATCAAATTAAGTTGGTTGAAATTCGGTAATTATAAATTCGTCCTTTCAGTTTCAAAATCGAACTTTTTGGATGATATTCTTTTTATTTATTTACTGAAAAATCTTTCTTAGTCAAAAACTCAACTATTTAGTTCAAAATTCATCCATTTTGTTGAAAATTGAACTATTTTGCTGAAAATTCGTTTTTTTTTTCTTTGTTAGAAATAATTTTTCAGCTTCAAATTATTTTTTTTTCAGTTGAAATTCTATCTATTTTGTTGAAAATTCATCTTTTTTAGTAGAAGCTTGATCTTTTCATTTGAAAATTCCACTATTTGGTTAAACATTCAATTTTTTGGTTGAAGATTTATCACTTTATTTAAGAGTTAACTTCTTTTGTTTGAAAATTTAACTGTTTTGAAGAAAATTCATCTTTTGCGAATGAAACAATTATTTTATTTTTGCTTTAAAATTTACATATCTCTTTAAAATTTTAGATTAGATTCTTTTTCTTCATCGACTGAAAGATCTTTTATGGTTGAAAAATGAATTATTTCTTCGATAATTCATATATTGAATTTTTTGGGTACATTATCAATCTTTTTGGTTTAAAATTTATCTTTTTGGTTGGAAATTGAATTATTTTGTTGAACAATCGTTAATTTTTTTCGTTAACATAATTTTTTAACTTAAAAATTATCTTTTCAGTTGAAATTTTATGCTTTTTATTTTAAATGTTTTTCTTGTTATAAAATCAATCTTGTAGAATACAATTTTTCTCTTTTATTGAAAAATGAACTATTTTTCTAAAAATACTTTTTTTTGGTTTAAAATAATTTTTCAACTTAAATTTATCTTCTTTAGTTGAAATTGTATGTATTTTTTTTTTAAATTGTCGTTTTTGGTAGAAAATTAATCTTTTTGAATAAAAATTCGTCTTTTCGTTTGAAAAATCAACTATTTGGTTTTAAATTCATGTATTTTGTTTAGTTAACAATTGAATTATTTTGTTGAAAATTTATTATTTTTTGTTCCAAATAATTTTTTAATTAAAAATTTGTATTTTTCAGTTCTAACTTTATATATTTTGTTAAAAAGTCGTTTTTCTTGGTAAAAAATTAATCTTTTTGGATGAAAACTCATCCATTTTGTTGAAGATTTAACTATTTTGCTGAAAATTCGTTTTTTTTGGTTCAAAATAATTTCTTAACTTAAAATGAAACTTTTTAGCTGACACTTTATGTAGTTCGTTAAAAACTGAACTATTTTGCTAAAAATTCATTGTTTTTTGTTCCAAATAATTTTTCAATTTAAAAATTGTATTTTTTAGTTGGACCTTTATATATTTTGTTGAAAATTTGTCTTTCTTGGTAGAAAATTATTATTTTTGGATGAAAACTCATCTATTTTGTTGAAAATTCAACTATTTTTCTGAAAATTCGTTATTTTTTTTTTTTTGGTTTGAACAATTTTTGTTTGCTTGAAGTTAATATTTTTCAGTTGAAATTTCTTATATTTTGTTGGAAATTCGTCTTTTTTGGCATAAAAGTAATCCTCTTGGATACAAATTTATTTATTTTCTCGAGAACTGAACTATTTTGCTAAAAATTCATTTTTTCGGATCAAAATAATTTCTTAACTTAAAATGTATCTTTTTAGCAGAAACTTTATGTGCTTTGTTGAAAATTGAACTATTTGGCCGAAAATGTATTGTTTTTTGCTCCAAATGATTTTTTAATTAAAAATTTGTATTTTTTAGTTGCAACATTATAAATTTTGTTGCAAATTCATTTTTCTTGTTAGAAAATTATTCTGTTCGGACAAAAACTCGTCCATTTTGTTAAAAATTAAACCATTTTGCTAAAATTTCGTTTTTTTGGTTCAAAATAATTTCTTAACTTGAAATGTATCTTTTCAGCTGAAACTTTATGTAGTTTGTTCAAAATTGAACTATTTTGCTGAAAATTTATTGTTTTTTGTTCCAAATATTTTTATATCTTCAAATTTGTATTTTTTGGAACATTATATATTTTGATGAAAATTCGTTTTTTTGGTTCAATAAAAGTTTGTTGCTTAAAATTAATTTCTTTATTTAAAATTCTACATATTTCTTGGAAATTCGTCTTTTTTCAGAGAAATAATCCTCTTGGATGAAAATTCATCTATTTTGTTGACAATTTGATTATTTTGCTGGAAATTTGTTTCTTTAAGTTCGAAAGATGTTTTAGTTCAAAATGCGTCCGTTTTCGTTAAAATTCTATGTATTTCGTTAAAAAATTCATCTTTTTTGGTAAACAATGAATCTTGTGTAAAAATTCAACTTTTTGATTGACAAATAAGCTATTTGGTTTAAGATTCATCCATTTTTATAAAAATTCGTTACCCGGTAATTTTTATAATACCATCAATCAAAGTATATTTTTGTAATTATGTTTCACGCTTACCCCTATCGACGCTAATTTGATAATAAAAACTCGTCGGTCCACAATATAAGATCATTTTTGACGTAATGAAGTTGTGCTTGACGTCAAGCCCTGAACTGCCCGGGGCAATCCTTTCCCTTGCTTATTGTCTGACACAAGTTCTTTATACAGTCTTGTTCCTTTCGCCGTTGTTTGCTATATTTAGAATGCTCCCCTTGTTCATTAAGTTTCTTTTTCTTTAAATCTCCTATTCCAGGCTTCCGTATTCCTCTCTTTTACTCTTTTTCAAGGAATTCCTCTTTTCCCCCGTTTTGAAAAAAATTTCCCCTTTTCCACTTCTTCGTTTAAATATGACCTGAATTTATAGAACCCAATGAAATATCTAACTATTTTTTGTTGAAAGTTCATTCTTTTTAATTGAAGAGTCTAATTTTTATTATTTGTTCAGAATTCATCTATTTTGGATACAGATTCTACTATTTGGTTGAAAATTTAATTATTTTCATGAAAATTGAACTATTTTGTTTAAAAGTCATTTTTTTTACTCAAAATTTCAACTGCCTAGTTGGAAGTAAAAACAATTTGCGAAGAAACCATTTTTGTTATCATTGATCTTTTTAGTTGAAAATTGAACTATTTCTATTGAAAGTTCATATTTTTGGGTTGAAAATTTCACTGCTTATAGAAAATTCGCCCTTATGACTTGAAAAATTCACAACTTGGTTGACATTTTTTTTTTGACTGTCAACTCTTTCTTGGTTACAAAATTGTCTTTTTGGTTTGAAAATTTATTTCTTTTGAATAAAAATGCAACTGTCTGGTTGAAAAATAGACTTTCATGGTTGAGGATTCAACCGTTTTGTTGAAAATTCGTCTTTTCTGGTGGAATCCAACTGTTTGTTATTATAAATTAAAATCTTTTTTTTTTAGTTAGAAATTTATGTATTTCAGGTGAAAATCCATCTACTGGGTTAAAAATTTAATTATTTTTGTAGAAAATTCAACTATTTGTTTGAAAATTAATTTTTTTTTTTAAATTCATATTTTGGTTGATAGATTAGTCATAGATTAGTTGACATTTTTTCGCTCTCACTGAAAAATCTTTCATAGTTGAAAATTTACGTTTTTGGTTTGCAAATTAATTTATTATGGTTGGTCTTTGAAGGTTAAATTCGACTGTTTTTCATTTTAAATAAAAATATTTTATTGCTGAAAATTCAATTGCCTGTTTAAAAGTTGATCTGCTTAGTTGAAAGTTGAAGGTTATTAAAAATTCATTTTTTTGTTGTTTGAAAATTAACTTTTTTGTTGAAATCATCTTCTTGGGTTTGCAAGTTAAATGTCTTCTAAAAAATTCTTCACTTTAGTTTGAAAACTTAACACTTTCTGTTGAAAATTTTTCTTTGTGGATTCAAAATTTTCTCTTATGGTTAAGAATTCCAGAGTTCAGTTGAAAATTCAACTGCATCGTTAAAAGTTCATCTACTTTGTTACAAATTGTTATCTTTGGTTCAAAATTCACCTCCGGTTGAAAATTTATTTTGTTCAAAATTGTATTCAACAATTTGGTTGAAAATTTGATTATTTTGTGAAAAGCTCATATTCTTGGGTTAAAAATTCAACTTCTTTTGCAGAAAATTCGTCTTTTTGGCTTGAAGATTCAACTTTTTGTTTGAATTGTTTTTCTTTCTTGACTGAAAAATCTTGTTTGTAAATATTGAAAATTCTATTTTTTTTGGTACATGAAATTGTTTGGTTGAAATTTTCTTCTTGAAAATTCAAGAATTTGTTTAACAATCCATCATTTTTGGTTTGAAAATTAACTTTTTTGTTTGAAAATTAACTTTTTTTTTAATTCATCTTTTCGGGTTGAAAAGTCCAATACGTCTTCTGAAAGATTCGGCTTTTTAGTTTAACAAATTAAATGTTTTGTTGAAAATTTGGCTTTTTGTGTTGGAAATGCACCCTTTGTTCGTAGAACATTAATCTTCTTGGGTTGAAAATTCAACTATTTTGTAGAAAATTTGTCTTTTTGGCTTGAAAATTCAACAATTTCATTCATGACTGAAAAATCTTTTTTTTGCTAAAGATTCAACTCTTTCATTGAAAACTCGTCTTTTCGGTTTGAAAATTCATCTTCGTAGTCAGAAAATTCAACTATTTTGTTGAAACTTCACGTTTCTTAAGGGAAAATTAACTTTTTTGTTGAAAACTCATCTTTTTGGATTTTAAAGTCAAATGCCTGCTAAAAGAATTCGTCCTTTTAGTTTGAAATCTTAAATGATTGGATCAAAATTTGTCTTTTTGGGTTCAGAATTGATATTTTTCAGTTAAAAGTTTCATGTTCGTTGAAAATTCAACTGATTTCTTAAAAGGTCAACAACTTTGTTGATACTCATGCTACTCAGGTAGAAGATTGAACTATTTTGTAGAAAATTTTTGTTTTTGGCTTGAAGATTTAACAATTTGTTTTAAAATTTAACTGTTTTTCCAAAATTCAACTGTTTCGCTATAAATTCTTCTTTTAGGCTTAAAAATTAAGCTATTTGTTTAAAAGTTTAAATATTCTGTTGAAAAATTATATTTTTTGTTGAAAATTCTTTTCTAGTTAAAAATTCAACTATTTTGGTTGAAAATTCCACAGTTTGGTCGAAAATTCATCTACTTGTTTGAAAGTTGAACAATTTAATTAAAAATTAATGTTTTTTGTTAAAATTTTTTTTTTTTAATTCTATTTATTTGGTTAAACGTAACTGTTTAAATTTTCAATGTTTTCTGAAGAATTCAACTTTCTCTAAGTGTTGAAGATTCATCTCTTTTGGTAGGAAATAAATATTCTTGGGTTGAAAATTCGTTCCCTTCATTAGAGAATGCAATATATATGTCGATTGAAAATCTTCGGACATTAATACTGTTTAAGAGAATTTATTCCTGTTTTGAGAGCATTTTGGGTTTCAGACTCGTACTCACATTCTGCTCAAAGTAATTACATTCACGTCAGATAGTCAGATTTATCATCCTAATTTCCCTTCAAAAACTAAAGTTTCTTTTAATGGAAGGAAAATAAAAAAAAATTACTAAAATAAGGAGGAAAAATTAAGAAAGAATAATGAAAACGGGAGATGATTAAGTTGAAGACGATTGCTTACCACTCCCCACCAGAGCGCCTTGGCGAAATTATCAAAGTGAACATCATCCTTCTCGGCAAGGAAGACCAAAAAACTGGCGAATATTAGCCCCAGGAAACCGATGTATAGAGTTGTGATAAGTTCCTGAAACACAATAGAAACTGCCGGTCAGACACAATCTTCCTATTTTTCTTCCCTTAGAATATGTTTTTTTCTCACGAGAAATAGGGTTTGGGGAATAATCGACGTTGTCGCTCTATGAATGCTGTTAAGAAGGGAGTGGTCGCCCTGACAAAAAAGGCAACTATGTCTTTCTGAATTCGATGATCTTTTGTTGGACAGGGAAGCGATTCTAACCGTTTCTAGAACACAATTTCCGGAATTGCAATCTCAATTCTATCATTTAAGGTGCTTCAAACTAGTCAGTTTTTAGAATAATACAAACTACGACTACACGGATGAATTATTTAATGTAATATTTGTACCATATAATCTGAAGGCTTATACATGTGCATGACTAGAGCCCTTTTTTCGAAACATGGTTTTGTTGTTGTTGTTTTTTTTGTTAATTGAAACGCGATTTGAAACGGTGAGCGTCTGTTTTCGGTTTACGATGGGTGCACTACCAGTGGCGCATTGCCCACTTCTAGGTGCAGAAAATTCAGCATATTTTCAATTAACAGAAAAAAGCAACACCAGAACTATTTTTCGAGAAAAGGGCTCTAGTCATGCACATGTATGAGCTTTCAGATTATGTGGTAAAAATATTACATGAAATAATAATTCATCCCTGTAGTGGTATTTTGTATTATTCAAAAAACCGACTCGTTTAAAGCACCTTAAAGAAGATGACCCTTTCTCTTGGAGACAATTCTTCGTTGTAACCAGTGAACATAAAATCAAATTTTGAAAAACGTGATCGGGTCGGCAATTTGTTTGAAAAAAATAATTTGCAAAATTTGCCCTCCATCGTTTCACGAAAATTCAAAAATTAAAAACGAATGATTATTTTGTTCATCACTCCCCAGAGAAAATACTGAAGGTTTTGCAAAATGTTATTTCTGCTTTTTTTCATTGAAAAAAGACTATTATATGATTTGCAAAACTGTATGCATAGCGCAAATTATCGGTTTTGTAATTAATGTTGCATTTTTTTCAATTCGACTCATAAAATTCCTGCGAACATTAAAAATGTTGCATTTTTGCGTACCAAATGTTGGAAATGTCGAAATCTAGAAAATATTGAATTTTCAAAACGTTGCACGACCGGCAAACATGTTGAAATTGCAATTAAACAAATTAGGTACTTTTTTAAACTAACCAAAAAATACAAAGGTTTCGAAAATCGTACTGAGTGATAATTAACTTAGTACTAACACTATATTAGATTTGCAAACTTTTTATTACGTGGCAACATTGATAATGAGAAAAAAATTATATTTTTTTAAATTATTGTCCAAATTGAATTCTCAAGGTGTTGCGAAAGGATTTTTTCTTACTATTGAAGGGTTCCATATATATTGTAACTATTTTACTGGTTTTTTTGATTGGATAACGCAATGTGGGACAGTGTGGGTTTTTGAAGGTTTCTCGTTTCTTCAAAAAAGTTTTTGAAAGTAATAAAATAACTTCCGGTGTAGGTAACAGAGGAAAAATTTGAAGAAAAAACAATTAATAAATTTTAAACTAGCTATGAATTCGATCTCGAGTGATTCCACTTTGTTTGTATTTATAATTATATAGAGCTTCATACGCGCGCTACGCGCGCGACCAATTTCTTTGCATGTAATTATTATATTTGGGAATGAAGTTCAATAAAATACCATGAAATTAATTTGTACTTCAATAATTTTGATTTGTACATTTCTTCGCATGCATACCCTCTCACGATGCAGAATAAATACTTGTGCAACTATAAACATTTTCATGCAACTTTTGGAAAGAAAACTATAAAATGTCGGCGCGTACAAATTTTCATAGAAATACACAGTAAATGATCTCGTCTCGAGAAGAGTCTAGATGTCAAGCCATTTCGAGTGCATGATTTTGTTACGGGAGGGTTTCTTCGACAAATTGCCAAACTCTTAATTTGCTTATGAAAATATTCTAAATAATTAATAAATTTGTGAAATTTGAAGAGCCTAATGAAGTCATCGAAAAGATATTCTTAGTTAATTTTGTAAAAAATTCACCCCATTCGTTTAAAAATAGCCGAATTCTTATTTTTTCAAAGTTGTTTAAATAATTGATCATTCTTGTAAATTTACAAAACAACATAGAAAAGTTCATCGGAAAGACAATCTTAGTTGACTCCGTAAACTAATTGTGTCTATTCCTTGAAAAATACCCAAACTCTGGATATGTTCATGAAAAATATTTCAATAATAAATAATTATTATGGATGTGCAAACTAATGTACGAAATTCTTATTTGAAATACATACTTCGTTGCTTTCATAAAAAATTGAGCCTATTCCTTTGAAAATAAACAAACACTAAATATATTTCGGAAAATTGTTTAAATGAATAATTATTATTATAAATTTGCAAAGTATCATAGGAAATAGTCCTCGAAAAAATATTCTTAGTTGCCTCCAAGTTGTCGGTAAAAATTGTTTAAATAATTGATAATACTTGGGAATTTACAAAGAATCACAGAAAAAAGTTATGGGAAATATATTCTTAGTTAATTCTGTAAAAAAATGTAGCCTATTCGTTGATAGATATCCAAACTCTAAATTTGTTTATGTAAATTGTTTAAATAATTACTTCAAATTGACAAAGCAACATAGAATGGAGTCATCAGAAAGACATTGTTAGTTGACTCCGTAAACAAATTGTGTCTATTCCTTGAAAAATACCCAAACTCTGAATATGTTTATGAAAATGGTTTGAATAGATAATAATTATTGCAAATGTGAAAAGTAATGTAGGAAAGTCTTATTGGAAATATGTACTTTCTTGAGAATTTACGAAGTATCACAGAAAAAGTCATCGGAAAGATATTCTTAGACAATTCTGTAAAAAAAATCCTTTTTGTTGACCAATAACTAAACTCTGAATTTGTTTATGAATATTATATAAATAATTATTAATCATTGTATATTTGCAAAGTATCGTAGAAATCTTGATGCATCAAACTAATTGATCCTTGTCGTTGAAAAATGGCTGAGTTCCTGATTTCTTTATGAAAATTGTTTAAATAATTAATAATTCTTGTAAATTTATCAAGCAAAATACAAAAGAGTAATCATAAATATATTCTTAGGCGCCTCCGTAAACAAATTGTGCCTATTCCTCGAAAAATACCCAGACTCTGAATATGTTTATGAAAACTCTTCAAATAATTAATAATTGTTATAAATGTTCAAAGTACCGTAGAAAATAGGTATTGGAAATACATTCTTTGTTGATTCTGGAAACAAATTGGGCCTATTCTTCCAGAAATAGCCAAAATCTTAATTTTTTAATGAAAATTGTTCCAATAATTAATAAATCTTGTAAATTTGCTGAACATAAAAAATTCGTGGAAAATAGCCAAAATCTGAATTCGTAAAGAAACATAGAAAAAGAGTCTTGGGAAAGACATACTTGTTGACTCCGTAAACAAATTGTGCCTATTCCTTGAAAAATAGCTAAACTCTAAATTTTTAAATCGAAATTGTTTAAATAATTGATAAATCTTGTCAATTTACAAAACATATTAAATAGTCATCGGAAAGAAAATCTTAGTTCACTCCGTAAACAAATTGTTCTGAATGTGTTCATGAAAATTGTTTAAATAATTAACAATTATTGTAAATTTTCAAAGTAACATACATAGGAAAGTGATTTGAAAAATATTCTCTATTGATTCCGTGAACAAATTGAGCCTATTCTTTAAAAAACAGAAAAACTCTTGATTTGTTTATCAAAATTGTTTAAATAATGATTCATTTTTTGAAATTTGCAGAACATTATAGCAAAAAGTCACTGGAAAGATATTCTTACCTAATTCTATAAAAAATGGAGCCTATTCGTTAAAAAATAGCCAAACTCTCAGTTTTTTAATTGAAATTGTTTAAATAATTGAAAATTATTGTGATTTTACAAAGCTTTATAGGTAACAGTCATCCGAAATATATTCTTAGTTGAATTCGTAAACAAATTGAGCCTATTTGTTGAGAAACAGCGAAACTCTGAATATGTTTATGAAAATTGTTAAAATAATTAACAATTATTGTAAAATTGCAAAGTAACATAGGGAAGAATTATTCTTGATATATTTCTTTTGGTTCTGTACACAAATTGAGCCAATTCATTAAAAATAATTATATTACAAATAATATAATTTTATTCTTGTAAATTTACAAAGCAGCGTATAAAATAATCATCGAAAAGGCATTCCCATTTGACTCCGTAAACAAACTGTACCTATTGCTTGAAAAATAGGCAAACTCTG
Source organism: Andricus quercusramuli (assembly GCA_932178445.1). Classification (NCBI taxonomy): domain Eukaryota; kingdom Metazoa; phylum Arthropoda; class Insecta; order Hymenoptera; family Cynipidae; genus Andricus; species Andricus quercusramuli. The sequence continues at coordinate 148,726 of CAKNXH010000135.1, forward strand.
AATGTATTTATGAAAATTTTTGAGATAATTAATAATTATTGTATATTCGCAAAGTATTGTACAAAAGAGTTATTGGAAATACATTATTTTTTGATACCCTAAACTGATTTATCATATTCGTTGAAGAAAGGCCAAGGTAGAAAAATACCCAAAACTCTATTCGTGGAAAAATGGCCAAACTCTGAATTTGTTTATGACAATTCTTCAAATAATTAATCATTCTTGGGAATATACCAAGAATAGAGAAAAGTCACCGGAAATATATTCTTAGTCGACTCCGTTTTCTTTAAACATAAATAAGTCAAGAGTAAACACATTTTTTTAAATTTGCTAAACTTCTTTAAATTCCAAAAATAATTCAAATTTTAATGTTTCTTAATAAAAATAACACAGATGAATTTATATTTTCAATCGTTTAACATTGCAATAATAGTTACAATTAGAAGGAAGTTGTATTAATCGAAAATGTAATTGAAAGTTAAATAAAATAAAATTATAAACGTTACTAATCATAATTTCTGAATGTACATGATTTGTATTGTTTATTATTCTAATAAAAAAAATTCTTTTAGAAAAAAAGTAAGGCTGTATAATTGTAAAAAGAAATATTTAGAAATAAGACAAAATATTAATTAAAATTGTAGTTTTTTCTTTAAAAATAATTAGCCCATCATGAAATCATTTTGAATTGCATAATCCAAAAATAGTTTAAATTTGAAAAGTCATAGAAGTCGAAAATGAAACTAAAATAAAAATAAAATAAATTGCTGACTATTCATAATTTTCCATTATTTATAATTAAAAGAAAAAAAGTTACAAATTGTAGTTTAAATTGTAATTTTTTGTAAATTTGATTAAAAGCTATCTTTTTGAAAAAATTGAAAAAACAACACAGAATAAATTCATTAAAAACGTTTTAATATTACATCATAGTAAAAATTAGGGAAAAATATATTACATGTGAGAAATTAATTCAGAAAATCTTAAAAAAGCACAATATCATTTTATTGAAGAGATTATTAAAATACTGTAAGCAACTAACTTTAAGTTGATTCCGTGAACAAATTGAGACTATTGTTTGAAAAATGGCCAAACTAAAGATATTCTTAGATAATTATTTTTAAAAACAAGGAGACCGCACACCATGTATTTCACCGGGCGTCATTTCGCGATCGCCTGTCCCCCGACAGATGAAATTCATGATGATCACGTGATAGTTTTCGCTTTTGACCAATTACTGAGCGCCAAAAAGAACGACCAATCACCAATCTCCAGGGAAAATCACAATCAATTACGAAAAAGAACATAACCATCTCACTCACTCAACCTAAGTTAAATACGCATGACAAATGATTTTGAATTACTTATTATTAAGGGCTCTTTCACACGATTGCAGATCAGCAAATTGCATGTAGATTGCCCACAGGAACGAAAAGGACAGACTGTTCTCCATCTCTTACACTCTTCTGGACTTTCTCCATGCAATCTACTGATCTGAAATCGTGTGAAAGGTACTTGAGTCTGATGTATAATATTTTAGGAATAAAATTGGAAACATTAGGAAGCAGATTTTTTTATGATAAACAATGAAAAATTCTGTACAGCTTAAAAATATTTCAACTTTTAATTTTAGTCACTAAGTAAATAGTAACAAAAAACGAAACGAATGACAATTTGAATTTCGCTGGCTATGATTGGCATTAACGTTCACGTGACTCGACAGCCAATCAGAGGGCGAATAAAAAGGCTTATCAGCTAACTTCATGTGTTAACTCACCCTTTTTACTTAGTGATGGTGCTCATTTCACGAGCACTTTGCTACCCGTTAGCAAATATAATTGCTTCCTCATAGAGGAAACATTAGTTATTTTTTTAATAATAATAGACAAACCAAAGTCTTGAAATGAATTTGGAATTCAAAAATTTTTTACATTGAAGCTTTTTCGGGTTTCAATCGTGTGCGAAACTATAAATGTATGCACACGATTGAAACCCAAAAAGCTTTATTTTAATATTTTCAAGTTTTAAATTTATTACAATGAATCATCGTGAAAGCATTAAATCTATCAAACCAAAGTTTTCTTTTTGCTTAATTTAAAAATAGAAATGTACAAAAAATAGAAAATTACAAAATAATATTAAAAATTCTCAAATACAAAGACAAATTAGACAAATAAAATTTTGTATTCGAAATGATAATTTTTCGAGCTGGAAAAGGGAAGAGAAAAATTCTGTCGCATCCTATCCTTTTTCCAGCTTTATTTTATTCTATTCATGCGTCAACTTTGAATTATGTCGATGAAGAAAGTTTTTCTGCTTTAAACAGATAACTCAAATATTATGAATGAGCATAACTTCCTCAATCTTCAATAAAGTGTATTAGTTTTATAGATCAAACGATTTGCCACGAATCAAGGAATCTTTTCCGTTCTTGCATCAATTTTGAATTGTGTTAGTGAAAAAATTTTACCATGAAAAATCGAGTTTTCAAATATTATGCATTACCCTAGCTTTCTTACTCTTCAATAAAATCTAATGATATGGGTCAATCGATTCGTCTTGAATCAACACAACTTTTTTATTCTAGCATCAACTTTAAATTATGAGAATGAAACAATTTTTACTATAAATAACGATTTTAAAAATATATAAATTACCATCACTTCCCTACTCTTCAACAAAATGTATTAACATTGTAGGTCAATCAATTCGTCTTGAACCAAGGAAGCTTTTATATTGTTGAATGAACTTGGAATTATGTTGACGAAAAAATGTTTACGATGAAAAACTATATTTTCAAATATTATGCACTACCAGAGCTTCCTTACTCTTAAATAAAATGTATTGATATTACACAGTAAAAAAAAATGTTCAAAATGATACCGAAATCAATATCATTTTGATATGCAACAAAAATGATACCGAAATCAACAGCATTTTGATCGACCAGAATGAATGATCGACTTTGGAGATCATAATGACCTGATGCGGGATCATGTATGAAGTCAAACCAAGATGGCTGACGTTCTCAGAGTACTTGAACTCACATGCACGCTTTTTATGGTTTCTGATCGTGCAGTGTACTTGAAAAGTTAAAAAAATGAACGGAATCTGATAAGAGAAAATGTCACCTGGTAAGTGTAGTTGTCACATGCGTGCGGTAAGCTGAAATTTTCAGGTTATGTCGTTATGACATTAGAGCCAAAAATAGGCGGCCATTTTGTTTAGTCTGACAAATGATCAGAAAAAGATGATCAAGGTGATCCGAATGGACAGATCATTATGATCTCGAGAGTTAAATGATCGTTGGAGCAAAATGCTCTGCAACAAAATTGATCCTTTTTTTTTACTGTGTATAGGTCAACCGATTCGACTCGAATCAACACATCTTTTCTGTTCTTGCATCAACTTTGAATTATAGCAATGAAAAAAGTTTTACTATAAAAAACAGATTTCCAAAATATATAAATTATCATAACTTCCATAATCTTTGATAAAATGTATTAATATTGTAGGTAATGTAACATTATAGGTAACGTTATAGGTAATATAAATGACCATAACTTCCCTACTTTCTAATAATATGTGTGATTATTATAGGTCAATCGAACGCAATAAATATTTTCAGAAATCCTCCGGTCAATTTTTAGTTATGGTCTTACAAAGAAGATTGACACACACACCCACCCACACACACACACACACACGCCCGCGCGCACATTCAATATTTTCTAGATTTCGACATTTCCAACATTTGCTATTCAAAAATGCAACATTTGCAATTCTCGCAGGAGTTTCATGAGTCGAATTGCAAAAAATGCAAAATTAAATAAATAACGATAATTTGCTTTATGGATGCAGTTTTGCAAATAATATAATAATTACTTCTCTTGGGAAGAAGTAGAAACAACATTTTGCAAACCTTCGGTATTTTCGCTGGAGAATTATGAACAAAATAATAATTTGTTTATGATTATTAATGTTGCCAAGTAGTCAACACTTCCCCAATGTAACATTACGTTGGTAATGAGTTCTTCCCAATTTTCGCTGGAATTTTAGAAGTCGAATTACAAAAAATTTAACAATTATTCAAAAAACGATAATTTGCGTCATGTATTTAGTTTTGCAAATCATATAATCGTTTTTTCTCAGTGGAAAAAAGAAGAATCAATATTTTGCAAAACCTTCGGTATATCCGCTGGGTAAGGATACATAAAATAATAATTTGTTTATAATTAATAATGTTGCCGTATGACGAACGTTTTGCAAATTTAACACAGGATAGTGACTAAGTTTATAATTAATCACTCCAGTTTGCAACATGGTTTGAATTTTCGTGGAGAAATGGGGGGCAAATTTTGCAAATTAATTTTTTTGAACACATTGACGACCCGATTGCGCTTTGCAAAATTTTATTTGATGTTCAACATAGAAAAAAACAACTATAAAATTTGGAAATTTATTTATTTCCTTACCTGTCGATGAGCATATACAACGCTTCCGAGGAGTTTCCATGTGCCACCACGTCGATCCATTCTCACCATTCTGAGGATTTGAAAAAAACGAAGTCCTCGTAGAGCGCTCGCTGCAAAAACCCCACTGCTTCTCATGGCAAGGACAACCACACTCGCGAGAATAGTTATTACATCTAGAAGAAAAATAATATTAAGTTTCTAATTATATCTTTAAAAGGAACGCATTTTCTTTACTACGATCTTACGATCAATTAAAACAGTTCACTTTAATAAAAAAGATGAATTTTCAACAAAATAGATGAACTTCTACCCAAAAAGATGAATTCTCAACCAAATAATTCAATTCTAAACTAAAAGGGATCAGTTTTCAACCTAAATGATGAATCTATAAAAAAAAAATTTTGAACGAAGTGGTTCAACTTTTAAACAATTATTTGAATTTTGTACATAAAAATATGATAATTAGGAAAATTTTCAGATGAATAGATGAATTTTTAATAGAACAGTTGAATTTCAAATCCAAAAGATGAATTTTCAAACAAGAAGATGAATTTTGAAACAGTTGAACTTTCAACTAAAAAGGATCAACTTTCAACTAAAAATGGAATAGTTAAATATACAATAAATAAAAATTAATTTTCAACTAAAAACAACATATAAATTGTAAACAAAATAATGAAAATTTGCACCCAACAGCTGAATCTTTAATAGAAAAAGAATTTTTTAATAAAACGAAATGTCTCGTCGCACAGAATTTTCGAGACAACTAGTCTATCCCTTTTTCCAACTTCCCCAGTTTTTCGCTACAACTAGATACATCCTTAATAAAATAGTTCAAATTTTGAAAAATTGGTTGAATCTTCAACCAAACAAGATTTTAATTTTGAATAAAAAACAGTTGAATTTCTCAACTAAAAAAACATCAATTTTTAACTTAAAAGATGAATCTTCAAACAAAAAGATGAATTTTAAATAAAATACAGAAACATGAATTTTAAAGCAAATAGGTGAATTTTAAATTAAAATATAAATTTTCAACCAAAAATGAGTGACAAAAACGTAGTTACATTTTTAGTTAAAAAGTTAGATTTCAAATAAAAACAAATAAATTTTCAACAAAATAGTGAAATTTTTAACCAAATAGATGAATCTTGAATCAAAAAGATTAATGTTTAACAAAGTAGTTCAACTTTCAACCAATGAGTTGAATTTTCAACCCAAACAGATTTTAATTTTAAATAAAAAACAGTTGAATTCTACCAAAAAAGAAGAATTTTCAACAAAATATATGAACAATAATTTTCAACCAAATAATTGAATTTTAAATTAAAAGGGACAAATTTAAACAAAAAAAAAAGGAATCTTAAAAAAAATGTTTTTAACAAATTAGCTAAACTTTCAAATAATTAGTTGAATTCTCTACAAAAAATGCCAATTTAAAGAATTCTCAATTAAACATGAATTTCAAAACAAAACCGAATTTGCAAGTAAAAATGATTCCAACGTCTCGTGGGGAAATTTATTTTTTCTGTTGAAGATTCTTGTCTTTATTTGAGAATTTAATTATTTTGTTGGAAATTCATTTTTTCGGGGGACAAAGACTAAATTGTTTGTTTGAAAATTCAAGAATTCTGTTAAAAATTCATTTTTTTCTTGTCGAAAATTAATTCTCTTTACTGAAAATTGAAATATTCTACTGATGGTTGAACACTCATTTATTTCAGAGAATTCAACTATTTCGTTGAAAATTCATGTATTTTATTGAAAATTCTACTTTTTTTTTGTTACAAAATTAATTGTTAGTTGAAAATTCATCGTTTTGGTTGAAATTTCAACTATTTAGTTAAAAATGAATCTACTTTATTCAAAATGGAATATTTTTACTTAGGATGTCATGCCAGAAATTAAAAGCGTTTTAAATCGAATTTAATAATAGAACATTCACATTAATTTTATTTTGAATAATTGATTCTTCTATTTTCGTGGAAAATCGCCTATTTCCCTAGTTTATAGAACATTGTGGCCCACGAAGCCTGTCACCGATACCCATTCAAATTAAAAAAGGTAAGCAGTCGACAATTTTTAACATTTTAAGCCCTGATTTGTTACATGATAAAATTCTAAAAGTCCAAAAATATGAGGCTCGTTGATCAACTATGTACCACTCCAGATAATTCTAACTCAGCACATCTTAATTTAAGATAGTACTCCATAATTTATTTTGTATAGCCCATTGCTTCAAGAAATGTCTCAAATCTGATAGTAATGCTTTTAAAATGTTATAGTTGCGACTGAGATCCTCGCAGTTTTTCAAGAAAAACTATAAATTTCTTGGTAATAAAATGATTCTGAAGTTCAGAAAGTTTCGAGCTCCTTCAGCAGTTTTACTGTTGATTGTCTACAAGATCGATTTCATTGTATGTCAGCTTCAAGTTCTCCTTTCAATTTTGTCATTTCATAGACATATTCCATTACATTTTTGCTATAGAATTGTTTTTAAGGAAATTTATTTTTTTGTTACAATCAATTTATTTGAGCCTCATAAAAAAGCAGAAAAAGTCACAAAAACTGCTACAGATCTGCACTCAGAAAAAATTTTATTGAACGAAAATAACTGTTTTCTTGGATATACCTGAAAATTTGGTTGAATCAAATTTTGATTTGTTCAACAAAATATTTGATTGTCCCAACAATTTTTTGTTGAATCAACGAAATGCTCCATCTACCAAAGGATATGGTTAAAACAACCAAAAAATTGAATTAGTTGAACCAAATACTTTTTTGTTTTTTATATAATAACAATATTCTATGGTTATCTGAGTATAACATCCGGCTCAAGCTGGACGAACAAAGTTCTTGTCTAATGAGCAACTTGAAACGAAGTGCAGCAAATTGCAATTAAATTTTTCTAGTCTCTTATTTTACCAACTAGTGTGGAATTTACATTCTCAACTACTATTCTCGAAATCTTGAGATGTTTCAATAGAAATTAAAGTCCACACAAATTAAAACAATGCAAAAAATTGTTAATTGAAAATAACTAAAAAGTAGAGTAGCATCTTTCAGACATGGTTACTGTTAAAATGGAAGCCGTAAATCAAAGTAGCTATTTCATGGAAACTTGTTACAATATTTTTCCAGAGGACATTTATGACAGATAGGAGAGAATTTAATAACTTGGTATTTTTACGAGTGTGCACCAGGAAATTCCAATTTTCTTTTCTTACAATTTGTATGCATATTGCATACAAATTTGTTTTGAATCCACAAAGAAAAAAAACAAACAAATTCGTTCGAAAAAAAAATATTTAAAGGTTCCGCAAGCCCCATGAAGTTTAACACGTATTTCCCATAAGAAAAAAAGAGGTTTTGTAAATATAATTCAGAATCGTCAATATTAGGTGCATAGAGTTGAGATTGAACATTTCTCTTCACAATTAGCCATAGAATATGAATAAAAAATTACTTCTTCAATATCACCCCCATAAGTCTGTTTTATAGGGTCCCAAAAAAACTCCATAAGGGAAAAAATGGGTTTTGCGAGCTTTTGGCGCTAATTGTAATTTTTCCCGGTTTTTTCAAATACAAATTGTTTCCCATACATAAAATACTGTTTGATACTGAAAATTAAATGTTTACATACATTTTTCAAATACATTATTATTATTTTTGGCAATTTTCGCTTAGAATATAGTTAGAGAGTCACGGTTTTTTTCCGAATTTTTCAACTTATTTTCGACAATTCAATTAAGGTGAGATAATAATTAATTCAAGTAGACAAATAATTTTCTAAACAATTTGTTATTTCTTCAAATAATATTTTCTTTGAATAATGCTAGACGGTTGCGGTTTATTTTGGAATATTCAACTTCTTGTCCACTTTTCACTCAAACGAGTTAACAGTTGTTCAAAACAAATTATTATTTATTATATCTGCCTTCTTCTAAAGTAATGGTAGATAATTGCTATTTTTATGAAATTTTCTACTTTTGGTCAACGTTTCACTAGAAGCGAGGTGATAATTGATGCAATTTCACAAAAATTATTGTTTAAACAAGTTGTTGTCTATTACTATCTTTCCTCAAAGTAATGCTAGATTTCTAAATCGGTAAATTGAAAGCGTAAACAGTCCGGGCCGCCTTAACCGTTTCTCGTTGGAATGCATAATATTGTGCAATATACTCAACTGAGTACTTGCGCACTGCGGCCCTTCCGAGGCGGGAGTCGCAACCGTCTCTCGCCCTTTAAGCTGAGAAACTGTGTGGGCCAACTATTGTAGGAATTCCTAAACCGCGAGTTGCTAAACCGAGAGTCGTGTGTAATATGATACTTATGTAGAACATTCAAATAATAGTTAAAATATATGTGTTTTAGCAATGTTCAGACACTTAATGGCTAGTGGAGTGTATTGGAGTTTAAATAACCACAGCCATTTGTTACTTGTAAAGGAAAGAGTTTATTGTTTGGCATAAAAAACCTCCACTTGAAGAGTGGAGGAAAAAGCCGTGAATCCAATAGCGAGCACAATAAATTAAACAGGAATTACAGACCTTAAGATTGAGACTTATATTACTAGAATGGCAACCATTCCGCCACACCTCAATCCATACCACGGCGAGCAGGTATAGTCCAAAATGCCATGGCGATCACACATATCCAACACAAACTGGCAAAAACTGATATCCAACACAACACTGGCAAAAACTGATATCCAACACAAACTCGATCACACACCCGTACCGAATGGAACCTCTCACCACGAAGACTTAACTTGAACTAACTGAACCTTTAAGAAAGTTACAATTACAGAAATCAAAACAAATTTCCTAATCCAGTGCATACAAAGTCGTGCGAAAAGGTTCCATTCTACCTGCTCGGCGCTGACCTTCGAACTACGCGCAGAGCTTACAGTTTTATGTTCAGGTGCCTCACCTTTTCCGGAAATGAAAGAATTAACAAAAGAAAAAGAAACTAAGTCTAACTCTGTACAATTTCAGATGACAGTAAAAATCAGCCAAACAATATGTTTAAATTCAGGGAAATATATTTAGAAAAAAGAAAGAGATTGCGCACAAATTGATTCTGTCTGATGTTTATTCATTATTGGTTTGTAATTAAAAAGTCAAAGCAAAGTTGAAAATTTCAGAAAAAAACGCATCTTCCTAGCAATTATCTAAGAAAACATAAGCTATAAGATAAAAAGTTCAAACAATGTAATGAATTTCATCGTGGACTTGGTTTTTTTCTTTGACTTTTAAATGTTTATTTTAATCAACTCTCTTTTTCTTGAAAATTCAAATAATTGGTTGAAAGTTGAACTACTTTGTTAACAATTTATTTTTGATTAAGATTCATCTTTTAGGTTGAAAATTTATTCTTCCTAGTTGAAAATTCAAAATCATGTATTTTGTTTAATAATCTTCCCCTTCGGTTAAAAATTTATTTTTTTGGTTGAAACTTCATCTGTTTTGTGGAAAAATTTCCCTTTCTTATTGAAATCCACTTTTTTTCATTCGAAAATAAAATCTTTTTTGATTGAAAATTCCACTCGTTGTTTCACCATGGGTATACTCCCAGTGGCGTGTTGTCCGTTTCCAGGCACAGAAAATTCAGCATATATTCAATTAACAAAAAAAAACAAAAAAAAAAACAACAAGAACATTTTTCGAAAAAAGGCCTCTAGTCATGTTCAAAATTCAGCTATTTGGTTTTAAAATTATGTTCCTGTACTGTCTGAAAAATTCTTTTTTTTTTTTTAAATTCTTTTCTTGAATTGAATTCAACTATCTCGTTCAAATTCCTTTCTTCCACACGTTTTTTTTTAAACTGAAAATTCAATTATTTCATTTTGCTTAAAAATTGATATTTTTTGGTTGAAAATTCAACTACTTATATGATTGAAAATTCAACTTCGTTTTTTAATAGGAAAGTAGTCTTCCTGCTTGATAATCAATCTATTTCGTTGAAAGCACATCAATTGTTTTTGTCAATTCGTCTTTTTTGGATGAATTTTTTTTTTTAAATTTAAAATTGACGTATTTGTTGTAATGATTAAATTTTTCTTACCGATGATGCAAAAGGGCCTTCGTAGGAATTTGAGTCGGCCAATGGCCGTTTGATATCTCGAGCGACATCCTGAGGACCACAACCTGGAAAAAATGCCAATGAGCTTAAATTAGGAGGCGCGTGAATATTTTCCAAAATTTAATTCTCCCTAATACTTATTTCACCAAAAATCGTGTGAACTAATCACTATTTTATATACAGTGAACTCTTGCTTATTCCAAGGCTCACCTATTCCAAGTCCCCCATGTGGAGATATTATAAATTGCGCAGGTCCGTCACCTCCCACTGTCCTTGTACGGCCAGTATCGCGTCAGTGGATGACCAATTAAAAAGAGGCTCCAAGAGCGGGAAGCCCTAGTTGGTTTGAAATTAGTTATTTAGCATGGCGTCATGGGAATGCATACGAGTTTTTGGAGAAAATATTCTAAACGTAAAAGTAAGTCATAAATGTACGAATAGTAATATTTGTCAAGTGTAGAAAGTATTTTCTCAGTCATGTCTCAACCGATAAAAGGATTAAACATAATTGCGGAAATGCATTCCACATTTGAAACATATTACTATTCAGACATTTATAACTTACTTTAACGTTAAGAATATTTTCTACAGAATAGCGTATGCATTCCCATAAAAAGATGTACCAACTTTGTTAACCTTCCTGACATTTCCACCTATCCTATGATGACCATGACGTCACGCTAAAATACTCAATGCGCAAATTGAAGGACGCAAACATGATTACAGCACGCGCATCAATACGAGGCCGCGGCAGCCAATGAACATCGCTTGATTAGATCACCCGACGACTTACGGTAGAGGTGGGGGCCCCTCTCTTCTTGAAATACCCAAATGTTTAGGTTTCGCGGTCCTTGGAATAGGCAATAGTTTACTGTAATTGCTTCATTATTGCAAGCGCTGCATCCTTGTTTAAATTCATAACTGAATAAAGCCTTAAGAGTCGCAGAAAATTAAAAGAATATTTTTATATTTTTTGTCAATCATCAATTTCATCTTTCTTTTCCGGACGTAAGAAAGCTTGGGTTTCAACATCTTTTCCAGTGGTATAAAAATAGGAAAAACTTTTTATTACGACTGCATCCAGACGATTTTATTGGAAATTTCTTTATGAACTTTCAGAATCAGACGGAGTCCCCCATCAGATAGCTGATTCTTATAACATAAGTTATTACAAATTCTTGTATATAAAAATGAAGCATGGAACTGACATAAACTTTTTCCAGCCTATAAGTTTTGAATTCCAGTCAGTTCAGCAGAACTCAAGTGAATTATAAAGTTTTTTAAGTGAATTTATCAGAAATTCTCACCCCTAAATTTTATTTATAAAAACTAAAGGTAGTGGTCAATATTTTTCAAAGAGATGGTGGGTGTTACATTTTCTTACCTAAAGAAAAACTCGAGGGCGAACCAGACAACGACAACCATTTCCATGTAAAAAAGTAGTACTCCGGCGTCTTCCTGGTACTCGTCTATCGTACTAAACACGGATAGGACCAAACACGTGAAAACGATACAAAATCTGAAACAAATAAACAACAAATGAAAATTGTAGAATTATTTTGATAAATTCAATAGTCAATTGCAATAAAAAAATTGGCAAAAAATGCCGCTAGTAGGAATCGAGCCCGGAATTTTCGGTTACAAACTCAGTTCCATCGCGGTCCATGTCACAAACGTCGATTTTTTCCAAGCCGTTTTTTTCGAGAGTGGCTGAAAATCGAATCTTATTACTATCCGCAAAATGCATCTCGAAAAGTAGTTTAAAAGAAGTGGGTGTCTCACAATTAACATTTCTTAACCAAAAAAATAAACCTTCTTGAAAATTATATATAAAATTTAATGAAGTTTAAAAAAATGTTTATTTTATTTAAAACAAGAACCTTGAACTTCCAAAAAATAAGGACAAATAAAGAATTTTTTTTAAACTCGTGAAGATTTCGCAATGTTTAATATCTTGAATGACAAAAAAAAACGTGATATAGATTAATTCATTGTCCTAGTTCATATGAAGTTGAAATACAAAATTCTTTAAAAATTGGAATTTATTTTTTTCTTCCTTACATTATAATTTAATACCTATGTTTGAAAAAATATTTTAATCTATATTCTGAACAGCGCTATCACCTTTTAAAGACAAGGCTAATTTTTAATCGGCAAAACAATGTTGAAGCTCTGAAGAAATTGCATTTTCTAAGATGTATAATAATAATAATTTATAATCAGTTATTATGAAAATTTACTTCGTTTCGTAAGACTTTTTTCATTTAAACCCTCTCATATTTCTTTTGAATGTTTTTATAAATAACGATTTTTAAAAATAATGATTTATCAAAATAAACTCTAGGTTGTATTTTTCAAATCAATGGCATAGACTAGTAATATCTTCTTTTAATAACCTTGTGGATCATCTCCAGATATTAAATCAAGATTTGTTAAAAATTCCGTTTGTGAATTTCTGATTTAAATATAAACCAGAAATGTAAATATTTTTGAGTTTTACTGAATTAAGTTATTGAGTTAAACGCTTAAGAGTATTGATGAAAATTATTCTTGAGGATTTAGTAAAAATTGATACAATTAGATTATAATTGCTTCAGACGTTTCGGCAATCGATGATGGCTCTCTTCAGTTATTTATTCTTAAACATTTTCAGATGGAAATATAGTACAGCTTCTATATCTCAATTATCTGTGTAAATTTAGTTAAAATTACAGTCAATGTTTTTTTCTAAAACTATATTTGGTTTATTATTTTTGGTATTCCGATTGAAAAAAAGTTCTTAAATGTAATTTTTGATTTCTTCGGTAATATTAGCGATTTATTATCGACAAATTATTAGAGTGATTACAGAAAACCATTATAAACACATATATTATAATTAAGCTCTCATATTAGAAGATTAAAAATAGTATTTTGTAATCAATTTTGAATAATTAATCAATACTTAATCATTGAAACCAAAGAAATTAATATATATATATATATATATATATATATATATATATAGAGAGAGAGAGAGAGAGAGAGAGAGAGAGAGAGGGAGTGAGAGGAAGAATGGGATGAGTTATGGAAAGGGGGGAAAGAGAAGGTTTGGAACAAATTGCAAACATACAGAACATGGTGAGGGAGAATAAGAGGAAACGGAGAAGGGAAATGGTACTGTTAAAAGAGTGTGAACAAGTCAGAAATAAGGAATGATAGAGGGTTTGGAAGAAGTGACAGAGTGTGGTGTGAGGAGCAATAAGAAAATGAAAATTTGCGTTTGAAACTGATTAAGGTTGAAAGAGGAATAGAAGGGGAAGATAGGGCGAGGATGAAGAAGAAGATGATAATAAAGTGCGTGAAGGTGGACAGTAAGGAGGGAGAGGAAGATATTAGGTAAATGATTATAGAAAACGGTGCGCAAGTCAGACTGGAAGGGGTAAAGAGACCAGAAGGAAAGAAGGAAGGGTAAGATTGTATATTCTTTGTTGAATTAGGGAGTAGAGAGGAAACGTATGAAGTAATGGTGCAGAAGAAGTTGGTACAAGGAAGAAATTAAGGAATTTTAGAAGATCTGACGTGACAGGGAAGGAAAAGAAAATAGCTAATCGAGCTGATTGAGAGGTCTTGATTTAGGTCAATGAAATAGAAAACCTGAGTGAGGGTAGGGCAGGGAATGGGAAGTCAATTTTAGGGACACAGTGGAGTAAACAACGAGAGGGCTTGAATGTAGGAAATAAAGGAGAGAAGTGCAAAAAAGGAGACAAGGGAGTAACTTTTTAGAATGTTTTAGGGTTAAAAAACGAGGGCAAAGAATTCTGTACGGAATTGTGAAAGTGAGATGTGATAATGATGAGTGAAACGCGGGTGGGTGAGAAGGAGTGGAAAGGTATGAAAAGAATGAAGGAAAAGGATATGTATGGAAGGCGCAAGCAGCGAGAAAGGATCACGTGTCAGAGAGAGAGAGAGAGAGAGAGAGAGAGAGAGAGAGAGAGAGAGAGAGAGAGAGAGAGAGAGAGAGAGAGAGGGAGAGAGAGAGAGAGATATGTTACAGTGTCAGGGGTAAGAAAGGAAATGGTGGTAGAGGAAGAAATAGGAAAGGATACTGATGAAAATCACTGAACAATGGTGAGAAGAGTAAAAGTAGGAAAAGTGGTTGTAGGTGTTGTGAGCATGTATAGGGGCAAAGAAGCGGGAGGATGAAGGATGGAGAAAGATAAGAAAATGTACAGGCGAAAAGGAGGAAGGGTTGGTGTTTATAGAAGGTGATCTGAATGCAATGATCGGAGAACAAGAGGGTGAAGTGCTAGACGAAGAAAGGGAGGTCTTCTTAAGAAATTAGGAAAATAGGGAAACGAATCGGGTGGGGGGGGGGGGGACGTCTTCAGAACCTCTCGGGAGAGGCCGGCCGGTTTATTTGTGACTGTAATACTGAAGGGGGGGGGGGAGGAAAAATTTCGTACAGAAATATATGTTGAACGACGTAATAGATTACAGTCTGGCAGAGGGAAAAGTAAGAAAGCTGATCGTTAGAAGCACTTTCCGTTGATAGCGACATTGAGATGGCCGAAAGCGCGGTAGGGGGCAGAAGGACGGAATGAGAGAAAGGAAATTGAAAATGAGAATTCAACGGGGGGTGGAGAGATATGATCAGAGAATTTGGGGAAAAAATAGAAAACAAGGATGTGCGGAGTATGGAAGATAATGGCGTAGACACGCTGATAGAAAAATGTAAAGGAATGATTAATAAGGTAAGGAACGAAATAAGACACAAAGGGGATAGAGAGCGGCGTTAGGAAAGGTGAGTGGGACGACGAATACAGGAAAAGTGAAGATAGGATCAAGGAGAGTGTAAGAAAATGGAGGAAAGAGGAAACGTAAATGTGGGTACTCAACGGGAGAAAGCGGGCCACGAGAGAACGTTAAGTGCAAATTTCATAGGGAGAAAACAAGGTACATGGTGGAGGTAGAGAAAGCGGTGAAGTAACAGAGGAAATGGGAAGTGGTAAACAGGGACAGAGGAGGAGGGAAGGTCGTAAATAAAGATATCAGGATGGTATATGGAAGAGTGGTGAGATTCAGAATGGGATAGGTTGTAAGAGCATGTAGGTATTGGATCAATGTATATGTGACGAAGGGGGAATGGAGAACATGCAAGGGAAAGTGAGGTGGATTTTTAATGGGAATGGTTGGGGTGAGTAATGGATGATAAGCTACAATATTTGATAGAGAGAGAGAGAGGGGGGGGGGGGTTGCACAGGCTAGGAAAAAGCAAAAAAGACTCCTAAAGAAGAAGAATGAGGAAGTAGTGTTGAATTATAAAGTTGCAATTTTTAGTTTAGTTATGGTAAGAGGAAGTGAAAGTTTAGGAGTAAGAATAGTAGTTAAGACGATATGTAAAAAGTTGAAAAATTTTAATTAATGAAATATCGATGTTGAACGATTGCTTCTGACGAATAGCTTTCTGAAGAACAAGAAAGAAATATTTTCTTCTATATTATTGTCTTGTAAAAAGTTATTTAGTTCAGAACTCTTGAGATACAAAATACAATTGTCATGAAATCTGGAGACAAAAGGAGCTCATCATAATTTGCATGTTATTTATTGTTGAACCAAAATCAAAATTCCCCCTGAAATTAAATTTATTGATGCACTGTCCCTAAATCAAGAACCTATATAAATACCGGAAAGCATTCTTTTGTGCTTGATCAGTGTTACGCATGACTGACTCCAAGCCATTTTATACGATAATGTGCTGCTCTTCAGCAGCAACATTTCATCAGGATTATCGTTTGCGATGCGTTACGTTGCATTGGGTTTTGGATGCTGATACACAATCCGCTATAAACATTGACTTTGGTCGATGCAGACAATTTGTATACACAGAATTTACATCGCAATATTTTCAATTATAATTTATAATCCTTTGTGATTTAAGATACCAGAACATTGTGTGCGCTACGCTCGCACAATTACTCTTTCTTTAGAAAAAAAACTCAGTTTATTTTCCAACATTTTGTTATAGTTTTTACAGAAAATTTTATGATTTGAGAACGTTGTATTATGACTTACAGAAGTTTCTTTATTATATATTTTTGGTGGAAAATAATATTTTTGGTTGAAAATTCATCTCTTTGATTGAAAATTAGTTTTTTTATTGAAAATTAATTTTCTTACCTGAAGATTTAACTATTCCATTTTTTATTGAAAATTTAACTTTTTTTGATAGAAATTTAATCTTCTTGGTTGAAAATCACTATTTGGTTAAAAATTGGTCTTTTTTAGGTTAAAAATGTAACTATTGGGTTAAAACTTAATTCTATTTTTTGAACATTTATTATTTTAGTTGACAATTACTTTCGTTCCTTGAAATTTTTTCTATTTTTCTGATCATTCGTTTTTTTTTAATGAATTTTTTAAACCGAAAAGTCAACTATTCCATGTTTGGCTTACCATGTATCTTTTTTTCTAAAAAATTCAGCTATTTATTTGCAGATTTCTGTATTTTATTTAAAATTTAACTATAAGGTTAATATTCCTTTGAAAATTCAAAATTTGGTTGAAAAGTCGTTTATTTTGTCAAAAATTAATCTTTTTTGTTAGGAAATTAATCTTTTCGGTTGAGCATTAATTTTTTCAATTGAAAATTAGTTTTTCTTATTGGAAATTAATTTTTTTAACTGAAAATTTAACTATTTAATTTTTTTTGTTTGAAAATTAATCGTTTTTGATCGACCTTATGTTGAAAATACATCTTTTTGGTTTAAAGTTAAACTACTTTGTTAAAAATTCATCTAATTTATTAACAATGTGTCTTTTTCTGGAAGAAACTTCATCTTTTTGATGGAAAATTCAAGTATCAGGTTAAAAATTGATTTTTTTGTTGTGAAGAATCATTATTTTAGTTGAAAATAAATTTCCTGATCTAAAAACTCAATTTTCACCAAAAAAAGAAACGTATTTTCAACCAGTTGATTCAATCATAAAAGGTAAATTTTTTGCAAAAAAGCGGTTACATCCCCAACCAAAAAGATGAATTTTCAAGAAAAATGATTAATTTTCTAAAAAAAAAAAAAAAAAGAAACGAAATAGTTTAAACGTAATAGTTCAATCTTCAACTTATTAAGGATAAATTCTCACCCAAAAATGAAATGGATCAATTTTAATATTTTACTTAAAATTAAAAAGAAAATACACAAATATTCAACAAAATAAATATATTTCAATCAAAATTATCCATCTTTAACCAAAAAAAGAATTGAACTGCGCAGTTCAACTTTCAGCCAAATAGTTACATTTTCTAATAAATAGTTGAATAGTTGAAACAAATAGTTGAACTTCCAACTAAAAGAATATGAATTTTCAACCGGTGTTGAACTTTCGAGCTACGAAAAAAAATCGAAATGTAGAATTTTCAAATAAATAGTTGAACTTTCAAATAAAAGATATGAATTTTTAAGCAAAGTGTTGAATTTTCGGGCTACAAAAAATTATCTACAAAACAGTTAAATTTTCAATCGAAAAGCTTAACTTCAAACAAAATCGTTGAACATTTAACTCAAAAATATGACTTTCCAACCAAATTTTTGGATTTTCAGTTTGGAAAGACGAATTTTCCACCAAGAAGAATAATTTTCCAGCAAAAAAGATGCATTTTCAAACAAAAAATAGAACATTCAATTTTTCAGTTAAAAAAATTGTTGTTCAATAAAATTTTTTTTTAACTAAAATGATAAATCTTTAACAAAAAAAAAGAATATTTAGCACAGTTTTGTAACTTCTAACCAAATGGTTTAAGTTGAAACTGAGTAATTGAATTTTTAACCAGATAGTAAATTTTTTAACTAAAAATTTACATTTTCAACTGAATTGTTGAATTTGCAAGCCAAAAAGACAAATTTTCTACAAAACAGTTGAATTTTCAACCAAATAGTTGAATTTTCAACAAAAAAGATGAATTTTCAACTAAAAAGATCAATTATCAACCAAAATTGTAACAGTTAAATTTTCAGTTAAAGAAATTAATTTTGAGCAAAAAAGATTTATTTGCAACAAAATAAATAAATTTTCAACCAAAAATGGAATAGTTAAATTTTCAGTTGGAAAAAAATGAATTTTCAACAAAAAATATGAATTTTCAAAAATAGAAGGTTTACTTTAAACCAAATAGTTTAATTTCCAACGAAAAAAGATGAATTTTTGATAAAAAATGTAACAGTAGATATTTTAACTAAAGGGCACTTTATTCTAAAATGAAAAAAACAACCAGATTGGTTGTGAACCAAAAATATAATATTAGACTTTCAACCACAAAGAATTTACACCTTAGGAACAAAAGTTAGATTTTCCTATTGCATAACATTATGCCGAAGTCAGCGTAGTTTTGATTTGTAACATTTTTGAGGTAGTAAGGGACGAATGTATAACAGGGAAGGACAAGAAAGAGAGGAAAGAACGAAAAGAAGGATTAATAGTAGAAGAGGTAAAGATGGGAGGAGAGAAGTGGAAGATAGTGGGGGTTTATGTGAACGGTGATATGCAGGAGAAATTAGAGGAGATAAAAGAAATGATGGAAGAGAATGAAGAAGATATTAGGCTCATAATAGGAGGGGATTTCAATGCGAGAACTGGAGATAGAGGAGGAAGGGAATGGGGAGGAGAGAGAGGAAGAAAATCCAAAGACAAGATACTGAATGGGGAGGGAAAGAAATTGTTAAAGAGCTTGGAAGAGTTGGGATGGTTTATCTTAAACGGAAATATAGAGGGAGATGAGGAAGGGAAATATACACGCTCTGGAGGAGAAAGGGGAACGGTAATTGATTATGTGATAGTAGATGATGAGGTAAGAGAGAAGATCAAGAAACTAGAGGCAGGGGATTATATAGATTCAGATCACTTTCCCATAATAGTGACATGAGAGGGAGAAAAAAGTAATAAAAATATGGATAAAAAGGAAGCAAAGGTAAAAGGAGCAGGAAAAGGGGATTGGTCAATGGAAGGAAGAGAACGGTTTAAAGAAAAGGTCAAAAATATCAACATGGGAGGGGGGAATGTGGACGAGGAGATGGAAAAAATGATAGGAGAAATAAAGAGAGGATTAGAGTGTACAAGCAAAAGAGAAGTTAATAAAGGAGGGAATAGAAGTGGATGGGATGAGGAATTTAAACAAAAAAAGAAGGAGGTCAGAAAGGAATTAAGAAAATGGAGAAAAGAAAAAAGTAGTGGAGAAGAATATAGGAGAAAAAAGAAGGAGTATACTGAGTTGTGTGATCAAAAGAAAGAGGAGAATAAAAGGTTTGAGGAAGAGGTGGAGAAGGCTAGGACGGAAGAAGAGGTTTGGAAGGTAGTAAATACAGAGAGAGAAAAAAGAAAAAGAGTAAATCAGGATATTGAAATGGTAGAATGGAAAAAAATATCTTATGGATTTGCTAGGAGGTGCAGAGAGAAAAGTTAGGAAAGGAGCGAAATATGGTAGAGAAAGAGATGAGGAAGAGGACATAACAAGGGAAGAAATAGGCAAAGTGTTAGGAATAATGAAAGATGGAAAGGCACCTGGTATAGATGAGATTCCAAATGAAGTCTGAAAATATGGGGGGACAGAACTGAAGGAATGGGCATGGATAATGTGTAATAGAGTATGGAGAGGAGAGGGGTGGCCAGAGTTATGGAAAGAAGGAGTAGTGGTACCCATAGTGAAGAAAGGCAAAGGGGAGGAGATTAATGATTATAGGGGTGTGACGCTAATGCCAACATTGTATAAAGTATATGTAACTTTTTTGTCGGGGAGATTGAAGAAAGAAGTTGGGGGAAAAAAGATAGAGCCAACGAATCAGACAGGGTTTATAATAGGAATGCTGGTTATGGACAACATATATTTTCTGAATTGTCTGATAAATAAAACCATTGAAAGGGAGAAAGGGACAGAGTCGAGATAGAAAAAGTTATGGTGAAAAAGGGTATACGAGAGGGCTTAATAAAGACAGTATCGCAAATTTTCAGAGAGACAAAAAGCAGGGTAAAGGTAGGAGAGCAAGTGGGAGACAGTTTCTGGTTAGTTAGTGGAGTAAGGCAAGGATGTCCTCTGAGCCCACTTTTATTTAATATATTAATTTCAGACCTAGAAGAAGAAATGAAGAGAAAGGGATGGGGAGGAGTTAGGATGGAAGAAGAAAAGATATATACACTGGCACACGCGGACGATATAGTGTTGATGGCAGAGGATGAAGAAGGGATGACAGGCCTAATTACAGGATTGGGGAAATACTTAGATGGGAAAAAATTGAATGTGAATGCAGGAAAGACAAAGATAATGAGGTTTAGAGAAGGAGGAGGAAGAAAGAAAGAATGGGCTGGGAGATGGAAGGGAGTAAAGTTAGAAGAAGTAAAGGAGTTTAAATATTTGGGATATACCTTGCAAACGAATGGAGATCATAGAGTTCATTGAGAAAGGACAAAAAAAGGCGGCAGGGATGAGACGCCCATCGATCAAGAGAGGAGGCAAGGTTGCAATTGTTACAAGTGAAGGAGACGAAGAAGGTCCTATGATTATAGCCTTAGTTTTATCAGAGTTAAGCGTAAGACCGTTTGTCAAGGCCCACTGAACCACCAAATCAATATCCTCCTGTACCTTTTAAAATAAGCTCATAAGAGTGGCAATAGGCCCAGAGAGGTACAGCTTGAAATCATCAGCATATTTGTGATAGTTGCAGTGTCGAAGTTCACTACCAGATTCATATGTATAAATGTTACATAGAGTAGGTGCAAGCGTGGAACCTTGAGGGCCACCACTCTTAACCTCCCCACAATCAGAACGCTCTCCATTGCTGATTTGTACTCTTTCAGAACGATTACTGAGATAAGATTCAAACCACTTGACAGCCATATTTGAGAGGTGAAGTGATTTGAGCCTAGTCAGTAGTAAAGTATGGTTAACTGTATCAAACGCCTTAGAAAAGTCAAAAAGGACAACAACCGTTATTTCCCTTCTATCATTTGCCAGTTTAAGGTCAAGGTTGCTTTAAGTGTAGCTGTAAGAGTACTATGCCTGGCACGAAACCCAGATTGCATTGGGACCATTAAATTGTTAGTTTCAATATGTGTAGTAAGTTGCTGAAGGACACTGCGTTCGAAGGGTTTAGACAAGGCACAGAGGATGGATATTGGGCGGTAATCTTTAGGAGTGGTAGGGTTAGATACTTTAGGAACAGGGCGAATAACCGCCTCTTTCCATGTATCAGGAAATATTCCCACCTGTAGAGATGCGTTATACACAAGAGAATAGGAAAAATGACTGGTAAAGCTAAGCGAATCATTTCAATTGAAATACCATCAGAACCTTTAGCATTTGATTCTACCTCTAAGAGTTTTTTAATTAGGGTGTCTTGCGTTATGGCAGAAAAGAATAATTTAGTATCATCAAAGGTAGAGGGAACTGCGAAAGAGGAAGGAGTGCTGTTTGCAAGGAATGTGAGTTTTGTAGTGAATGCTGTTAAAAGATCTCTGGGAGAAAAATTGTCATCAGGAGCCAAGTGTTTTGGATGAATAAGTCCATGTCGTCTTAAGAGAAATCAGATGTTTTCATTTTTATTCCTGTTTTTGATAAAATTATAATTATATTGATTGTATGAATCCCTGATTCTGGTTTGAACTAAGTTTCTCAGTTTACGAAATTCGGCTTGAATAATACTGTTATTTGTTCTTTTAGCCAATCTACGTTTTTCTCTCCTTCTTTCATCAAGTCTTTAATATAAGATGTAATCTAAGGAATGGACTTCTTTTTTGCTTTGAGGGTATACAGAGGCGCAAATTTGTCAAAAGCTGAAAATAAAAATGTTGTCAGACAAATAACCTTTATATTTATATCTTTTTCAATAAAAATTCTTTTCCATTCATGAGTGGAGAAGTGCTCGAGAAATTCGGCTTCATTTATATTTTTGAGATTGCGTATAGACAGAGGAGATATACTAGAAGAGGGATTAAAGGAGAACTGGTATTGAATGCTGATTAGTTCTTGGTTTGAAAGGAATGAGATTGAGTGTTGAGTAGAAGAAAATACCTTGGTATGAGGTCAAAAATATCAGTCTCAAGTTTCCTATAGTAGGAGGCATTAGGCATTTTTGTAAATTACATCCACCAACATGCTGTCATGAAACGAAGATACATTGATGGAAAAGTATTCAGCAATAGGGTAATTGGCATGAGGACTCATTCCCACCTGTACACCCATTAAGCTGTCATGAATGTAGAGACAGACAGAAATAAGAAACAATCAAGTATAGTTAAATATAAAAGTGTCTGAAATACGTTAACCAACAAATTCCAGTTCACATGCACTCCCAATATCCCAATATGTGTCAAGACACAAGTGTCTTATTTAGATGAAGATTCGTGAAGAATTTGGATAAGTATCTTTAATATCTACTGTTACCAGGAACGCTTTTATCAGGGTTGACACTGAATGTCAATTTTAAAATTCGCAAAAAAACTGGGAGTTTTTTGAGGCCGAGAAACACCGAGAAATGGAAATTTATTTTTTGAGGGAAAATTTAACACATTTTTAGGAGAAGAATTTATCTCTCAACATTTCCTGAATGTTAAGTACAGTTGTTAACTTCTTCAGTTGCGATACCATTCAGTTTACAATGTGTAATTCTAAAATCTTTTACTTTAAACATTGTCCGCTTTAGATTTTTATTTTAAAGCGTATATTTTAAATTTTATGAATTTAAAAATGCAGTTTTCAAGGGTTGACAATTAAAAGCCTTTGAAATTCAATATCTTTAATGAAAAAAGTTTTTAGTTCATCAACCGTAAATATAAATTAATTGATGACTTTTTGAATTCAACTGTCTTCAAGGAATTAAAAGTGGAAAATAAAAATGTCAAAATTAAAGACTTTACAGATTTCAACGATAAAAATTTAAATGTTTCAATTCGAAAGCCTTATTAGTTCAGCAAATGTAAACGTTCAATTGAAACTTCATAAATTATTTTCAATTTTGAAATAACTTCACATTTGGTCGAAAATTTATCTTTTTGAATGAAAAATTTAATTTTCTCGATTAAAAATTGATTCTATTTCGTTAAAAATTCATTTTTATACTGGAAATTTGATTATTCTATTTTTGGCTGAACACTCATTTCATTTGTTAAAAATTGAGCTATTTTATTGAAAATGGATAAAGTTTTATCATTTTAGTTGAAAATTAATTTCTTTGGATAAAAATGAATTTTTTTTCTTACAAAATTAATTGTTTCAACTGTTAATTGAACTATTCTCTTTTCAGTCAAACATTTATACTGAAAATTCAACTATTCCATTTTTGGTTGAATATTCATTTCTTTGGTTAAAAATGGCACTATTTTGTAGGAATTTTTTCGTTTCGTAAAAAATTCATCATTTAGGTTAATAATCCAGTATTTATTTTCAAATTCTTTTTTGTTGTTGATGATACATCACTTCAGTTGGGAAAATGCACTTTTTTGGTTGAAAATTGAATTTATTTGTTGAAAATTCAGTTTTTAAAATGAAAATGTGACTTCAATGTTCTCTGCTGTTTTCCGCAATAATATTTTTATACTGACTCACCTGAGAGCACTCGCTATGTTGCCAGAAATGTTGCTCAATTCAAATTTTTCTACGGGAAAAAGCTATACAAAATCGTAGTGAAATAAGGGTACTTTGTCTAGCAATATGAAAAATTTATTCATTTGCAGATAGCAGAAACTAATTTTGGTGTCAGAAGGCAAGAAATCGACAACAATCGACCAAAGAGTACCATTCCAAGCCCAGATCTTCCTTGCCTACTACCAGAATCGTCGAATGTTGCAAATTTTATTCAGAAAGTGCAAGAGAAATGAAAAAGAGAGTTGATGTGCTGTCCGGCCTATGAGTTAAAAAAAAAACTTAAAAATTCATACATAAAGGCAATATAAAAATGATAAATTACAAGGTAGCCGTTTCAATCAAAGAAAAAATTCCCGGTCATTTTCCCGTTCACAAAAATTTTTCACGGTCAATGAAATTACAAAATTTGAACTGTAAGGCTAAAAATTTTCAATTTGAAGAAATAAAAACTGAACAATTTAAAACTGAATGCAGTTAAACCGCCAGATTAAAAATTGGAAACTTTTACAAATTGTAGAGTTCAATGATTCAGATTCAGTTCCAAAAATATAAATCCACGTTATCACTTTTAATGCTCTAAATCAAAGAATCAATCAATGAATTAAAAATTTTCGAAAATTATATTATTTTTATCAATTTCAAGCTAGTGCTTTTATTTTAAATATCTTAAAAATTTTTTAAATGCTTTCACAATAATTTTTAGAAATTTTGTAAATCTCTTAATATTTTCCTAAAATTAATTTTTCAAAATGAAAGATCATTTTTAATTTTTCTAGGAATCTTAAGAAAATTATTTTTATTCCTTTAAAGCCTTCTACATATCTTAAGAAGCTTCTAGATTTTTGGTTCAAAGTCTGCAAAAATATATATTTTGTTTTGAATTAGACTGTCAGCTATTTGCACCCAAATGTCGGTACGAATACGTAATGTTCAAAGTTTAGTTTTTTTGTTTAGTTTTGTACACCCGATTTATAATTACTGATTTCAAATAAACATTCAGATATTTCTAAATATAAAGTAATTGCTCTTTATCTTAATTAAAAAATTCGAAATTTAATTGTGTAAAAATGAAATCATTTAGACTGAAACAATATTTAAAATTTAATTAAAGCTTTTGATTGTGGATATATTATTTTGAAGTTATTTTGAAATTGAAAATAGACAGTGCATAAAGTTTCAATAGGTGTTTACATTTGTTTAACTAATAAGACTTTCCAATTGAAACAGTTTAATTTTTAATGCAAAAATCTGGAAATTCTGAAGTTGAGAACTGATTTCCAATCCTCTTAGTAAATCAATTATCATTCACTTTTTAATCCTTAAAGTACAGTTCAATTTTAAAAATCATTAATTCAATTTATATTTGCAGTTGATCGAATGAAAATGTTTTTCATCCAAAACCATCAATTTCAAACGCTTCTAATTTCTAATTGTTCAAGTCTATAAAACTGCATTTAAAAATTATTCAAATTAAAATGTACGCTTGAAAATTAAAATCTAAAAGTGAAAATTTCTAAAGTAAAAGATTTTCGAATTACGCATTCTAAACTGAATTATATCATAATTGTAAAATGTGACAATTTATCTAGTTATTTACGAAGGGTTGAAATACAGGTTGGAAAGACTTATTGAAATTTCTAAAATTCCTGGTAAAAAAATAAATTCACTGTCATTTCCCATCATTGAATATCTATGTACTTTTTTGTTTTAAATATTCTGCTTTATTGTCAATAAAACTTACGTGAATTTATAACAGTGCATATTTTTCATATTTTACCATTTTTTATAATATCCTTTCAATTTATATTTATTTTGAGAAAATTAATTTTTTCACTGAACAATTAGTGCATTTTCACTGTATAATTAGTGAATTTTCACTCTTCAATTAGTACACACTGCAATGGAAGGGATTACTAACTGCTTAGTGGAATTTTACTAATTTCATAAGTGGACAATTTCCACTAATCAAATTAGTAGTTTTCTACTAATTGTTAGTGACCGACTTTCCTCTAATTTAATTAGTGAAATTTCACTATCAATTAGTGACTAATTCAGATTGAGTCACAAGTATGGACAGATACTCGTTTCATATTATTCCTAATATGAACAAATTTTTTCTCATATAAACAGAATACATCAATTTTTTTTGGAACCTCATAAATCGGTACTGGTGGGTCATGGAAGGTTCAACGAATGGAAGGTCACAGGTAAATCAATGAATCATGAAGACGCGAACAAATCTACTACATATAGTATTATCGTATTTTGAATTTCAAAGAAAGTTTTCTTCCTATGAACAGAATAAATCTTTTTTTATAACTTCATAAATCGGTACTGGTGAGTCATAAAAGGTTCAACAATAGGTCGATCGATACGTCTCGAAGACGCGAAGCGGAGGCAAAAAACGAGCAAAGGGGGAAAAGGAGAGGAGGGAAAGTTCATTTTCTTGAAAACAGGGGAAAAAAGAGAAATTCTTCAAAATGGGGTAAAAGAGGGCAATTGGGTAAAGATTGTGAGGTCTGCATACAGTAGTCACTGTACCTTCGAGTGAATTGTGTACAAACAAATGGAAACAAGTGGCCTGTGCGAACGATACGAGGTAGAGAAAAGTAGAATTGAGGTTGCGAGAAGAATGCGCGACATATATAGAAAAAAGTCACGAAGTTTACCAAGAAACTTGGAAAATATTCCCTTTTTTAGAGAATTTGAAAAGATAGTTTTTTTTGAAATTTTGTGGACTTTTTTCAAAAAACGTGATTTTTAGAAACTTTTTGGAGAAAAATGGGAATAATCTACTTTTTCCGCTTGTCTCATAAGTTCCCTATATTCAGTTTCAATTTTCATCGCGAAAAAGTTAAAAAAATTGATATAAAGAAAATTATATGAAATTAAGAAAAAATTCTTCCTAATGGATCAAAAATTTGTCTTTTATGGTTGAAGATTAACTTTTTGCTCAAAATTCAATTTGTGTTTGAAAATGAAATTATTTGTTCCTTAAATTTAACTATTTGAAAATTCAATTTTTTCGTAGAAAATGCAACAATTTATTTTAAAATTCAACTATTTATTACTGAATGTAACTCCTTGGCTGGAAGTTGAACCACTTTGTTAAAAATTCTTTTTGTTTTTGGTTGAAGATTTCTAATTTCTAATAAGAATTCATGTATTTCGATGAAAATTTGATAGTTTTCTAGGAAGTTCATCTTTTGGTACAAACTTCAACTATTTAGTTAAAATTCAACTATTTATTTGAAAATTGAACTATTTGGTGGAAAATTAGACTGTTTTGTAGAAAATTCATCGTTTTGGATAAAAATTTTTTCCTTATGGGTTGAAAATTCATCTTTTATGATTACGAAAATTAACTTTTTTGTGAAAAATTTAACAGCCTTCTGAAAAACTTGCCCTTTCAGCATGAACTATTTGCATCTGTTTATTTCCAAGTGCAACTGTTGGATTATTTTTTATAAATCGAACCATCTGGTTGAAAATTCATCTTTCTTGGCTGGACACGTTCTATTTTTCGGGAATTCAAGTTTTCAGGTTGATAATTTGACTGTGTTCTAAAAAATTCTTCTGTTTGGCTTAAAAATTCTATTATTCAAATAGTTGTGAATGAATAAGGCGAATTTTATCAAAACAGATGGATTTTAAACCAAATTTTTAATTTTGATATAAATTGTTCAATTTTGAACTGAAAAATATATATATTTTAACAAATTTTTTAATTACAAGCCAAAATACAAATTTTATGAAAAAACAAATTTTCGACCAATATTTCAACATTTTAAGCCAATTAAATTAATTACTGTGCAAAGGATATTTGAAAATCAATAAGAATTATGTACTCTATATTCCTGAAAAAATAAAGTTATTATTTCAGGTATTCAGTGTCTGATGCTGCTTTTTCATTATCTTACAAAATTTGATACGACTTTGAGTACACTTTTTTAGAAATTTTACACAACAGTTAAATTTTCAATAAGAAAATATGAATTTTCAACAAAGAAGTTAATGTTCTACCAAGTAATTCAACAATAATTAAATTTTACAATAAATAGTTGAGTTTTCTACCAATAGATGAATTTTTTACAAAACAATTTAATTTTCAAACAAAAAATATCAATTTTCAACAAAAAGTTAATTTGTTACACGTTACAAAAAGTACATTTGTTGCATTTTTTAGCACTTTATAATATTTTAAAAATCGGTTTTTCATAGTAAACCTTTTTTTCGTTGGCATATCTAAAAGTTGATTCGAGAATACAAAAGATTTCTAAGTTCGGGACGAATCGATTTACCTATAATATTAATGTATTTTATTGAAGAGTAAGGAAGTTATGGTCATTTATATTATATGACAAATTGATTTTTATAATAATAATTTCATCATTCTCATAATCTAAAGTTGATGTGAGAATAGAAACAAAGGGTTGATTCGAGACGAATCGATTGACCTATAATATTTATACATTTTATTGAAGAGTAAGTAAGCTATGGCAATTGATAATATTTGAAAAAACTGTTTCAATAGTTAAACTTTTTTCATTGAAATAATAAAAAATTAATGCAAGAACGGAAAAGATTTCTTGATACAAGGGTGCGAAAGTTATGTTCATTTATATAATTTGACAAATCTGTCTTAAACAGAACAACTTTTTTCATCCACATAACTGAAAGTGGATGCATGAATAGAAAAAAATTTTTGATCATAAATTTTTAAATAATGTAATCCTGACAATTTTCGTAAAAAAATCATGAAGCTGGGAAAGGGACAGGATGCAACGGAATCTCTCCCTTCCCTTTCCCAGCTCGAAAAACTATAATTTCAAACACAAAATTTAATTTTTATGATTGGTCATTATCTTTAAAAATTTGTTTGTTTCATTTTGCAAATTTGCATTTTTTGTAAATTTCTTTTTTTAAATTGATCAAAATGAAACCTTTAATTTTCAGATTAATGTTTCCTTTATGAGGAAACATTAGTAGTGATTAGTGAAATGTTTGAAATCCTTGTGAAATCCGTGGAAAATCATGGAAATCTTTGTGTTCTCTTTGAAATCTATCTGAAATTTTTGTGAAATAATTGAAATTTTTATGAAATCTTTTAAATCTATCCGAAATCTTTATGAAATAATTGAATTCTTTGAAATCCTTAAAAAATAATTGAAATCCTGGTGAAATCTTTTCAGAACATTTGAAATATTTCTGAATTATTTTGCAATATTTGTGAAATTATTTAAAAAACCTTGTAAGATCTTTCTGAAATCTTTGAAAAACTTTGCGAAATCTATCAAATATATTTGAAATATCTGATAATATTGGTAAAATTATTGAAATATTTTCGAAATCTATCTGAAATTTGTATAAAATGTTTTTAATCTATCTGAAATCTTTGTGAAATTTTTGAAATCTTTGGTGAATTATTGAAATGTTTCTGAAACCTTTGTGAAATATTTGGAAATATTTGCGAAATATTTGCAATATTTGATAATATTTGGGAAATAATAAAAATCCTTGGAAAATCGTTAATCTGTGTGCATACTATGAAATCTACGTGAAATTGTTTTGAAATAATTGAAATCTTTGTGAAATTTTTTTAATCTATCCGAAATCTTTGGGAAATATCTGAAATCATTGTGAAATCTTTAAAGTCTTCGGAAAATCATTTAAATTTCCGCGAAATCTTCCTGATATCTTTCGAAGTCTTTGCAAAATATTTGAAATATTTGGTATCCAAAATCTTCAAAATCTTCATGAAATCTTTCAGAAATCATTGAAATGTTTGTGCACTTTTTGAAATCTGACAATTTTTTTAAATAATTGAAATCTTGGTGAAACATTTTGAAAATATCCAAAATATTTGCTTTTTAATCTTTTGGAAATCATTGAAATCTTTGTGCACTTTTGGAAATCTTTTTGAAATCTTGGCGAAATTTTTTTAATCTTTGTGAAATTTCGGGGAAATCGTTGAAATCTTCGTGAAATCTTTAAGATATAATAGTTTAAAAATATTTGATAAAATTTGTGAAATTGTTGACATTTTTGTGAAATCTTCGGAAAATCATTGAAGTGTTTGTGAAATTTTTTGAATCTATCGGAAATTTTTGCGAAATATTTGTGAAATTTTTGTAATCTTTGGGGGAAATCGTTCAAATCTTTGTGAAATCTTCAGAAATCTTTGCGAAATATTTAAAATCTCTTGAAAATCATTGAAGTGTTTGTGAAATATTTTGAATCTATCCGAAATCTTTGCGAAATATTTGTGAAAGTTTTATAATCTTTGTGGGAAATCGTTCAAACCTTTGTGAAATCTTCAGGAATCTTCCCGAAATATTTAGAAATCTATGTGAAATATTTGAAATATTTCGAAAATGTTTGATAATATTTGAGAGATTTGTGAAATCTTTG
This sequence comes from Andricus quercusramuli, assembly GCA_932178445.1. NCBI lineage: Eukaryota > Metazoa > Arthropoda > Insecta > Hymenoptera > Cynipidae > Andricus > Andricus quercusramuli. The sequence goes on from CAKNXH010000135.1 coordinate 179,305, forward strand.
AAAAATCATTGAAGTCTTTGTGAAATCTTATGAATCTATCGGAAATCTGTGCTAAATATTTTGAATCTTCACGACATCTTTGAAATATTTTTGAAATCTTCAAGAAATTATTGAAATCTTTTTAATCTATTGAAAATATTTGCAAAATCTTCAAATTTTTTGCGGAATCTTTGGGAAATTATGAAAATTGGTGTGCAATCTTTGAAATCTACCTGAAATCTTTACGAAATTTCTTGAATCTTTGTAAAATCTTCTTGAAATCTTTGGAAATCTTCGGGAAATATTCGAAATATTTTGGAAATATTTGCTAATATTTGCGAAATCAATCAAATGTTTGGAAAATCATTGACATTCATGTGAAATCTTTGTGAA
>CAKNXH010000135.1:179686-239742 GCA_932178445.1 Andricus quercusramuli
TCTTTGGGAAATCATTGAAATCTTTGTGCTCTTGGAAATCTATCTGAAATCTTTTTCGAAAATTGGTTTGCAATCTTTAAAATCTACCTGAAGTCTTTACGAAATTTCTTGAATCTTTGTAAAATCTTCTTGAAATCTTTGGGAAATATTCGAAATATTTTTGAAATATTTGCTAATATTTGCGAAATCAATCAAATGTTTGGAAAATCATTGACATTCATGGGAAATCTTTGTGAAAACATTGAAGTATTTGTGAAATCTTTTAAATCTTTCCAAAGTCTTTGCAAAATATATTTTTGAAATTTTTCTAATCTTCGGGGGAAATCTTTCAAATCATTTGAAATCTTCGCGAAATATTTAAAATGTCTTTGAAATATCTGATAATATTTGTGAGATTATTGGAATTTTTGTGAAATCTTTGGGAAATCATTGAAATGTTTGTACACTCTTTGAAATATTTCTCAAATTTTCTTGAAATATTGAAATCTTGGTGAAATCTTTTGAGTCTATCCAAAAGCTTTGCGAAATATTATTTTAGTTGTTTGAATATTTGGGAGATCATTGAAATCTTCGTGCTCTTTGGAAATCTATCTGAAATCTTTTTCGAAATATTTGAAATCTTTGTAAAATCTTGGGGAAATTATTGAAATCTTCGTGAAATCTTTCTAAAAGCTCTAGAAATCTATGTGAAATATTTTAAAAATATTTGATAATATTTGAGAAATTTGTGAAATCTTTGTGAAATCTATCGGAAATCTTTGCGAAACCTTCAAAATTTTTGGGAAATTATAAATATTTTTGTGCAATATTTGAAATATACCTGAGATCTTTACGAATTTTTTTTAATCTTCGTAAAATCTTTTTGGAATTTTTTCTGAAATCTTTGGAAATCTTTGCGAAATATGCAAAATATTGGTAAAATACCTGATAATATTTGTGAAATTGTTGAAATCTTTGTGAAATCTTTGAGATATAATAGTTTCAAAATATTTGATAATATTGGTGAAATTGTTGACATTTTTTTGAAATCTTTGGGAAATCATTGAAGTGTTTGTGAAAATTTTGTAATCTTTGGGGGAAATCATTAAAATCTTTGTGAAATCTTTAGAAATCTCATCGAAATATTTAAAATATTTTTAAAATATCTAATAATGTTTGTGAAATTATTGAAATCTTCGTGAAATCTATCCTAAATCTTTGCGATATACACGAAATCTTTGTGAAATCTTGGGGCAATCATTGAAATCTTCTTGAAATATTTTTGGAATCTTCAGAAACCTATGTGAAATATTTTAAATATTTTTAAAATATATGATAATATTTGAGAAATTTCTGAAATCTTTGAAAAATCATTAAAGTCTTTGTGAACACTAATAAATCTATCGGAAATCTTTGCTAAATATTTGAAATCTGCTAAATATCTGAAATATTTTTGAAATCTTCGGGAAATTATTGAAATCTTTTAAATCTATCGAAAATATTTGCGAAACCATCACAATTTTTGCGAAATGTTCAGGAAATTATGAAAATTATTGTGCAATCTTCAAAATCTGCCTGAAATATTTACGAAATTCTTAAAATCTTTGGAAATCTTTGCAAAATATTTGAAATATTCTTGGAATATTTGCGAAATTTATGAGATGTTTGGAAAATCATTGAAATCTTTGTGAAATCTTTAGCAAAATGAATTTTATACCTGTGTTTACTATTTATTATTTATTGTTTATTTGAAGGGTAGAAATGCAAAAGGAGTCAAGCGCCATTTTTCACTTTTTTCAGGAGAGACTAAAAACATGTTGTAAATTCAGCGGGACCATTTAAGAAAAAAATAAGAAAGTACTTTCGAGATACTTTCATGCTCTATCGAACTAAAAAAAGTTTGCTCACGAAAAGCTATCCGGTTTCGAGAAATTGAATGAAACAGGTCACGTTTCGAGGTTAGATTTTGGGTCCGTATCGACTTTTAACATCTTTCAACATTCATTGCGCAGTCAATTTGCAGTTTAAGAAAAAACTAAAAATTCGAATTCTAGCTATTGAATGGACGAATTGATTTCCAAAAAGTTTGTTTAAAAAAAATCATGCAGTTTGGCGAAATTTGAAAATCCAATTATGTCTTCGAAATGGTGTCAAACTGACATTTCAACTTCAAAATAATGACGATAGCAATAATAATTTTGCATGTTTCTAAAAAATGAGGAATCGGGTTTCAGGTTATTCAGTGCTGAACGGAAGGGACCCAATAGTAATTAAAAATAATTAGCCAGTGTCGAGAAAAATGAAATTTGGTTTTTTACTTTGTGGTTAGAAAAGCTTCTCGGACTGTGAGCACAAGAACACAAATTTCGAAAAATGATGCCCCAAAAAAATCCTTTGGCAGGCTTGTGTAATAGAATTTATCTGATTTTTTGAGCTAATAAACCCGATTTCGAAAATTTGGCGCTTGACTCCTTTTGCATTTCTACCCTTCAAAATTTATCATCTATGATTTGGGTAACATATTCATATAGTATAATATTATTATACTATGTACAAATTGCGCGACTCAATATTATAAATCTATGTATCTGCCCCCACTTAGAAAAAAAAACCCCGCCGCTTCTGATAGGACTAATGCGACTTTTTTTACATCCGAGCCCTGGAATTAGGATGATGAAGAAAAATATTGAACGATTCACCAAGATAGAGTATATGAGTCGCCCTCGATTTAGGGGACATTTTTATGATGCTCGTTTCTTTTTTATATCCCAAGCGATAATATTTAGGTGAAATTCATGCAGCCTGGAAGATAATGGTACTTGACGAGAATCGCGTAAATAATTGACATTGGCCAATTTTTTGCGATACATGTTGTCCATATCAGATTTTCATGCAGCAAAATTGTCTAAAACTTTAAATTATTGCATGGTATAACCATTTTTTCTGCGATAAAGAGGAAAAGATAGTTCACTAGATTTGATCTTTATAGCCATGAGCTGAAAAAAGAGGAAAAATACGGGTCGTTAGAAGATAAATAGTACAAGATTTGCAAATTATATTTTCATAGGTAGGGATGAATTTTAGATATTGGAATATTGAGTAAGATCAATTGCAATACATTTTTTTTAGAGAAAATAAGAACTCTGGAAAAGAACATTTTCAAGAAAATAATTAAATTTTTCAAGCACATAAATAAATTTTCAATTACAATTGTAAATATTCAATCAAACATTTAAATTTTTACAAAGTAGTTTCACATATAACCAAATAGTTAAATTTTCCAATAAATAGATGAATTTTCAACTCAATTTTTAAATTTTCTACCCAATACTAGAAATTTTCACTAAAAGGTATACATTTTTAAACATGTTCTTGAATTTTCAAGTTAAAATTACGACGTTTTTACAAAGCGTTTGGATTTCTCACCAAATAGTTGAATTTTAACCCAAATTCTGAAATTTTCAACTGAAAAATATGATTTTTCAAGAAGATTTCTTAATTTTTGAAGGAAAAAATGAATTTTCTACAATACAGATTAATTTCAACCAAACAGTCACACTTTTAACCAAATAGGTGAATTTTTAACTAAAATTATAAATCTTTAACAACAGCAGGAAAGAACTTTTTACAAAGTAGTTCAACTAAATAGTTCAATTTTCTAATGAAAATTTTAATTTTCAACCATATTGTTGAATTTGTAACCGAATAGTTGAATTTTCAACCGAACAATATAAATATGTAATCAAATAGTGAAATTTTCAACCAAATTTTTGAATTTACAACTAAAAAATATGATTTTTCAACAACATTTTTAAAAATGTTCAGCCAAAAAGACGAATTTTTTACGAAACAGATGAATTTTCAACGAAATATTACAATTTTTAACCAAAAAGATTATTTTTTCATCAAGAAGATTAATTTTAAAGCAAAAAAATGAATCTTGAATATAATACTCGAATTTTCAACCAAAATTGAAATAATAATAACATTTTCAGGAAAAAATTAAATTTTGCTTGGAAAAAGAGATTTTACCAATTTAAAAAATTTCCAACCAAATGGATTAATTTCCAATGGAAATTAAGAATCTCCAACCAAAGGAAAAGAATTTTCAAAAGAGTAGTTTATCTTTTAAGCAAATTTTTAACTTTTGCAATAAATAGTTGAATTTTCAACTGAATTTTTAAATTTTCTACCCAATACTACAATTTTTAACTAGAAGGTATACATTTTCAAACACATTCTTGAATTTTTGAGTAAAAATGACGAAGTTTTTTCGAAGCGGTTGAATTTTCAACCAAATAGTTGAATTCCCAACCAAATTCTGGAATTTTCAACTAGAAAAATATGATTTATCATGAAAATTTTGTAATTTTTAGGGAAAAAATGAATTTTCTACAAAACAGTTCAATTTCAACCAAACAGTCAAATTTTCAACAAAATAGATGAATTTGGAACTAAAATGATAAATTTTTAACAAAAAAAAAAAAAAAAAAAAAAGAATTTTCAACAAAGTAGTTCAACCAAATAGTTTAATTTTCTAATAAATAGTTTAATTTTCAAGTAAATTGTTGAATTTTTAACCGAATCGTTGAATTTTCAACCAAACAATATGAATATAAAATCAAAAAGTTGAATTTTCAAACAAATTTTTGAATTTCCAGCTAAAAAATATGATTTTTCAACCAATCTTTTAAAAACATTCAGCCAGAAAGACGAATTTTCTACGAAAAAGATTAATTTTAACCAAAGTAAAATAATTTTCAACAGAGTAGTTTATCTTTTAAGAAAAGTTTAAACTTTTGCAATAAATATTTGAATTTTCAACTAAATTGTTGATTTTTGACGAAACATTTAAATTTTGAACTAAAAAATATGATTTTTCAACTAAATTTTTAAATTTTCAAGCCAAATAGACAAATTTTCGCCAAAAGAGTGTAATTTTTAACAAAATAGTAAAATTTTCAACCAAAAATGGATATACTACAAAAATTAGTGAATAAGGAATTAATTGTTTAATCAAATAGCTAAATTTTTAACTAAATCTTCATAAAGAAAAAGAATTTTCAGCAAAATCCGTATCAGATTTTCATTAAACAAACTTGTCTCGGACTTTAAATTATTTCATGGTAAACTATCTTTTCTGCGATAAAAAGGGCAGGATAGTTGGCTAGATTTGATCTTTATTGCCAAGAGCTGGGGAAAAGATGAAATATTACAAATAGTACAAGATTTGCAAATGATATTTTGGAAGTTTAGGATAAACTTCAGATATTTGAATATTGCGTAATATCTATTATAATTAAGTTTTTAGCAAATTGATAAATTTTTAATTAAAATGATGAATCTTTAACAAAAAAAATAATTTTTGCAAAGTAGTTAGAAAATTGATAATATTGAATCAAACTGCTTTCAACCAAATAGTTAAATTTTCTATTGAATAGTTGAATTTCTAATGAAATTGTGAAACTTTGAACTGAAAAATATAATTTTTAACCGAATTTTGGAATTTTCAAGCAAAAAGACAAATTTACTACAAAACAGTTGTATTTTAACCAAATAGTTAAATCTTCAACCAAAAAAATCAACTTTCTACCAGGAAGATCAATTTTCGACCAAAAAAAATTCATTTTCAACAAACAAACATGAATTTCCAAGCAACGAAATAAATTTTCAACAAAATAATTAAATTTTTGACAACAAAAAAATGTTTTTTCCAACAAAGTAGATCAACCAAAGAGTTAAATTTTCTAATAAATAATTGAATTTTCTACCAAAAGGTGAATTTTCGAGAAAAAATTGAATTTTCAACCAAAATGTTGAATCTTGAAGCCAAGAAGACGAACTTTTTACAAAACAGTTAAATTTTAAAACAAAGAGTTGAATTTTTAACTAAAAAATATTATTTTTTAAACCAGAAAGATGAATTTTGCACCAAGAAGATTAATGTTCTAATAAAAAATATGTTTCCAACCAAATATGTGCATTTTCAAGCAAAATCGGAAAAGGTAAAGTTTCAGTTTAAAAAATCAATTTTCAAGCAAATAGAAACAAACTAATTGAATTTTCAAACCAAAAAATAAATTTTTAAATGAAATGATAAATTCTTAACAAAAAATCCGACAAACGAATTTTCTACGAAACACTTAAATTTTAAATCAAATAGTTGAACTTTTAATTAAAAAATATGATGTTTTAACCAAATTTGGAAATTTTTAAGCAAAAAGACAAATTTACTACAAATAATTGAATTTTAACCAAATAGTTAAATTTTCAACGAAAAATATAAACTTTCTACCAAGTACATTAATTTTCGACCAAAAAAGATGTATTTTGGACAAAAAAACATGAATTTTCGAGCAAAAAGAAATGTTCAACCAAATAATTTAATTTTCGACCAGAAAAAAAAGAATTTCCAACAAAATAGTTCAATTTTCTCATAAATAGTTGAATTTTCTACAAAACAGTTAAATTTTAAAACAAATAGTTGAATTTCTAACTAAAAAATGTAATGTTTCAACGAAATTCTTGAATTTTCAAGCCAGAATGATAAATTTCCTACAAAACAGTTGAATTTTCAACCAAATAGTTAAATTTCCAACCAAAAAGAGGAATTTTCAACCAAGAAGATTCATGTTCTACTAGAAAAGATGTGTTTCCCACCAAATACATGAATTTTCAACCAAAATTGGAAAATGTAAATTTTCAGTTCAAAAAATTAATTTGTAACCAAACAGAAACAAGTTTTTAACAAATTTATTGAATTTTTCGCCAAACAAATAAATTTTTAAATAAAATTACAATTTCCTAACAGAAAAAATCCAACAATGTTGTTCAAATTGTGGAACTTTTAACTGAAAAATATGATTTCTAACAAAATTTTGAAATTTTCAAGCATAAAGACAAATTTTCTACAAAACAGTTACATTTTAACCAAATAGTTGAATTTTTAACTAAAAAGATAAGATTTCTAACAAGAAGAAGAATTTTTGACCAAAAAAGATGTATTTTCAACAAAAAACATGAATTTTCAAGTAAAAAAATGAACGTTTACCAACTTAGTTAATATTTTAACAAAAAAAAAGGAATTTTATACCAAAAGACGAATTTTCTAGAAAAAATTGAATTTTTAACCAAATTGTTGAATCTTGAAACCAAGAAGACGAATTTTCCACAAAAAAGTTAAATTTTGAAACAAATAGTGGAATTTTTGACTAAGAAATATTATTTTTCAACAAAATTGTTGAATTTTCAAGACAGAAACATTAATTTTCTAAAAAAAAGTTGAATTTTCAACCAAGAAGATTAATGTTCTACTAAAAAATATGTGTTGCCAACCAAATACATGCATTTTCAACCAAACAGAAACAAATTTAAATATTCAACATTTCTGATGAATAGTTGAATTTTTAAATAAATTGTTGAATTTTCACCGAAATAGTTGAATTGTCAACCAAAAAGAAGAATTTTCGATTAAGAAGATTAATTTTCTACTAGAATGAATTTACAACAAAAAATAATGAACAAAATAATTAATTTTTTAATCAAATAGCTAAATTTTCAACTACAATTATAAATCTCCATGAAAAAAAAAGAATTTTTAGCAAAATCCGTATCAGATTTTCATGCAACAAACTTGTCCTAAAATGTAACTTACTGCGTCGTATAACAATCTTTCCTGCCATAAAGTGGGCAGGATAGTTCACTAGATTTGATCTTTATTGCCATGAGCTGGCAAAAAAACGAGAAAGGTAAGGGTCGTTAGAAGACAAGTAGTACAAGGTTTGCAAATTGTATTTTGGTGCAAAAAAGGCACATACAATTTTTTCGTGTAAAAACGAAATCCCCTGAAGGCTTTCGAAAAATTTCAGTTTTTATTATTTAAAAGGGTATATTTGAATGTGAAATTTTATTGCGCATCTTTTTCCCTTTAGACGAAAAGTTTTCAAATCAAAGCCAAAAAAGATACTTTTTTGAACAAATCGATATTAATCCGTTTTTCACTTCAACTTGTGCCCTGTTTTTCAGTTTTTGGGATTTTTGAATGAAAAATCAAGGGAATCTGGTTGAGGGTGTCCTTCGATCGGTAAGGTAACAAGAATTCAAAAACGTGTTTTTGAAAAATTGTTATTCACTGTTTTCTGATCTTCGGCAGGAATTTGAGTTTTTTAAATTCAGTCGATTAACGAAACGCCGGAAGTTACAAAAGTCCAATTCATGCCGAGCAATAAAAGAAAAATTAATAAAATTTTTTCAAAAATAAGTTTTTGAATTCCTGTTATCCCACCGATCAAAGGACACCCTAAATCGCATGCCCTTCAAAAAATTTTTACTTGCAAAAATAATTTAAGGAATACTTGTCCCGCAATTAAATAATAATTTTTTATACAAAATTCAATTCGCAAATTTGTTTACATTGTTTAGCTTCTAATACATAATTCACTCGAAATTTCGAAATTAATAAGATTTTAAGAAATTGTAAAGGTTTCAAGAGAATTAAAACAAAATACTTCTAGGATTCCTGAGTACATTTTATATGATTTTTTATTTAAACAAATGAATTTTGAGAGAAAATTGAAAAAGATGTTAAAGCACTTCAAATGATTTTTAAACATTTTGAAAAAGTATGTAGAGAATAGAATAAAGAAAAAAAGTAGAGCGTACATTTTCGAAGATTTCGAAAATTTTAATTCAAAAGAGGTAGAGGATTTTGAAGAAAAATATTAGAAAAAATTCCTGGAAGAGAATGAAAAGAATAGTTAAACCAAAACTGATTGAAAAAAAATAAAACGTACATTTTTGAAGATTTCGAAATAGAATTCGCAAGGATTTTGAACGGGTTAGAGATAAGAAAAAAAATATCTTAAGATTTCTGAGTAAATTTCTAATGCTTTTTTATTTTAACAAATGAATTTTAAGAAAAAATTGAAACAGATTTTTTCAAAGCATTTCCATAAAATTTTGAAAAAGGATGTAGAGGATTTCAAAGCAAAATTTTAGAAAGAATACCTGGAAGAGTATCAAAAAAAGTTAAAATTCAACAGATTAAAAAAAATTAGAACATACATATTTGAAGATTTCGAAATAGATTTTTCAAGGATTTTGAACGGGTTGAAGATAATAAAAAAAAATCTTACGATTCCTGAGAAAATTTCAAATGATTTTTGGTTGTTAAATAATTAAATTAAGAAGATTATCCAAATAGATTTTTTAACGTTTCATTGTATTCATGAAATTGTAAAAAAATGTGAAAGCTTTTGTGTCAATTTTTTTAATGTTGAAAGATTTTTCGCAATTTGGGGAATATTTGATTCAGTTTAATGATATTTGAAAATTTTAGAAGTTTCGAAGAGATTACAAATATTTTAGAACTTTGAAAGAATTTAAAAAATTTACAAAATATTTTTCCTTCTAAATTTTTACATGGTCTATCAATCTTTCAAACAGGTCTACATTTTTCCTAAAAAAACGTACATTGCAAAATGAAAATTTTTTAAAAATATTTCCCAAATATTTTTTCGAGATATTTGAATTCTCCAATCTTTTTTTTTTAAATTTTATCCAGAATAATATGAAAATTCTATTCATATAAATTTGAAAATGTATAGTTAAATATATAGATTGTTAAATTTCATTTTAAAATTCCAAAAACTGAAGAACAGAGCACGAATTGAAGTGAAACACGGATTAAAATCGATTTTTTCAAAAATATCTCTTTTTTGGCTTTCATTTAAAAAATAAAAAAGCTACAACTTTTTTTCTAATGCGAAAAAAATGCGCTATAAAATTTTACATTCAAATATATCATTTAAAATTTTGAATTCAAATTATTTTTGAAAGCCTCCAGGGTACATTGTTTTTGCACAAGAAAATTTTTTGTGCTATTACATCCAGCCCCTTAATTTCAGATATTGGAATATTCAGTAAGACATATTGCAATCATTTTTTCTATAAAAACTGTTGAAAATAAGTAAAAAATTATAGATTTTGAATTGATTCTGAATTATAAATTATAAATTGAATTTTAAATTCGAGTTTCGAATATACGAGTTAATCCCTAGGGCTTGCCAGAGCGTATAATTAATTTCGAGAAATTGTCGAAATTTATGGCTTCTCCACCTGTGAATTAGTAATTTAGGATCAGTTCAATAATTTAGTATGATACTGCATTGGAACGGAAAATAAACATAATGAATGAAATAAGAGAAAAAATATACAAATATAATATTTTAACGAAATTTAAATAAAATTAATGTGTACATTTTCAGACAGAAAATATTAACTTTTCACCGAAAGAAATTAATTTTCAACAAAGAGTTGAGTTTTATGTTAAAAAGTAGAATGTTTTAAAAAACAGTTGACTTACAAACCCGAAAAGGTGAATTTTCAAACAAAAAATATGATTTTTTACCGAAAAGATGAATTTTCATTCGAAAAGGTGAACTTTCAGTAGAGGAGTTCCATTTTTGAACAAAAAAAAAATGTTTTTTTCCAAAAAAAATAGTTACTTTTTAAACCAAAGAGATGAATTTTGTATGAGTTAGGCAAATTTTTTACCCCATAGTTGAATTTTCGATATACAAAGATAAATTTATTGTTAATCTGCAAAGATGAATTTTCAACAAAAATGTTGAATAAAAAAAAAATTGATTACCAACCGAGCAGTCACATTAACAACAAAATAGTTGAACTTTCAAGAAAAAGGTACAAATTTCGACAAAATAATTAGATTTTCAACAAAAGTGTTCAATTTTCTAGCTAAAAAGTCCAATTTTTTTGGAAAAAGTTGACTTTCAAACCCGAAAAAATTAATGTTGAACAAAAATGTTAATTTCCAATCAATTCGAGACTAAACAGTTACATTAGCAAGAAAATAGTTGAACTTCCAAGCAGAAGATATGAATTTTTAACTAATAGTCGAATCTTCATACCAAAAAGACAAATTTTTTAGAAGATGGTTAATCTTTAACCAAGAAAGAACAATTTTCAACCTAAAAGATAACTTTCAAAGAAAATAGTTATATTATTAACTAAAGAGATCAATTTTATACGAAATAGTGAAATTTGGAACCACATAGTTGAATTTTCAACCTAAAAATTTAAATTTTGAAGCCAAGAAGACAAATTTTCTATAAGAAAATGGAATTTTTCAACCACAAGAACGAATTTTCTATTCAAAAAGAACAGTTTTTAACCAAACAGTAAAATTGTTGAAAAATAATTAAATTTTCAACAACATAGTTGAATTTTTAACGAAGAAGTCTAACTACTAATCAAATAGTTGAATTTACAATTAAAAATGAAATTATTCTTAACGGAAAATATAATAGTTGATAATTCTACCAAAAAAGGATTTTGATTTTTAATTTAAAGATTCGAATTTGATCAAAAAGAACAAAACTCAATGAAAAAATTTGATATTTTTACAATAAAGGTGGTTCTTTTAAATAAAAAACAGTTGAATTGAAACAAGAAGAGAAGAATTTCCAGACCAAAAAATGGGCCAAAAAATGACCAAAAAAACAAAAGGGTTGAACTGATTTTTTAAGAAAATAGTTGATTTTTTAAGCCAATTAGTTCTAATTTACGCTGAAAACGATCAACTTCCAATCCAAAATAGTATAATTAATTTTACAGTTGAAAAAATTGAATAATGGATTTTTAACGAAACAGATGAACTTCCAACCAAGTAGGTGAATTTCTAACAAAATGATAAATTTTCAATGAAAAATGATCAATTTATAGCCAAAGATGGATTTGTCCAATTGTCACCTCACTTTCACTCACTTTCACTCACTTCTCATATAACCTCATTTCCCCTTATTTTTCACATCATTTCCCCCTTTTTCTCCTTACTTCCCCACCCCTCATTTCTCTTCTTCTACTTCCCCTTGATTAATTTCTAGCACTTTCCCTAATTTTCCTAATTACCCTTCCCTCACTTTCCCGGGTGGGAGATAGTCGAATGATGGAAGGGCTCCCGACTGAAATTATAAGGGTTTCTGCCCTGGGGTAAGAAACTCTCAAATCGAGAAAAGGGGGTGATTTCTTGAAATTAGACGAAAGAGAATTTTTTTTAAAAGGGGAAAAGAGGGGAATAGGGGAAAGAGTATAAAGTCTGTACTTGAATGCTTTACATGTACAATAAAATCACTAATTCTCATTTTTTCAAGAATTTAACAAAATGTTATTCACATCTATATTTATTATATTTCATCATTATTATCATATTACAAATAGGTGAATTTTTCAGTGAAATTATAAATCTTCAACAAAAATAAAGATTTTTTAATAAAGTTGTTAAACTTTCAACCAAACAGTTCAATTTTTTAATAGATAGTTAAACTTTTCAACTAAATTATTGAAGTTTCTACCAAACGTCGATTTTTCTACAAAGAAAATTAAATTTTGTATACGAAAAATGAATTTTCCAAAGAAAGAGATGAATTTTCAAACAAAAAGGTGAATTTCCTATCAAGAAGATTGATTTTCTACTAAACAAAGAGGAATTTTCAACAAAATACATGAATCTTCAACAAGAATTGGAAGATATAAATTTTCAGTTCAAGAAATTAATTTTCAACCAAGAAAACAAGCAAGTTTGCAACAAATTAATTAAATATTTAACCATATAGATGATCAAAAAGTTACATTTTCTATTAAATTGTTGAATTTTTAACCAAATAGTTGAAATTAAACTGAAAAATTTGAATTTTCAACAAAATTGTTGAATTTTAAACTAAATATCAAAGATTATACATATAATAATTATTAATATGGCAACGGCCATACCACGCTGGAAACACCAGTTCCTGTTAGATCACTGAAGTTAAGCAGTGTTGGGCGCGGTTAGTACTTTGATGGGTGACCGTTCGAGAATAATACTGCTGCGTTGCTGTTGGCGGTCGTGGGTGTGGTGAGCCCACACTTGTGGTTATTTACTACAAGAAACTATCCACCTAGAAACACTACCCGAATCGGGTAGTGTCACGCCTACCCCTAGAGGCTCGCCGAAAGGGAATCGGCTTAATGGTATAAAAAAAAAAAATAAATAATCGTCATGGGGGGACCTACAGCTCAAGGTGGGATCCGAACCACCAGAATCTCGGTAAAGCTACATAGAAAAATTTCAAGAGGTACCGGCTCAGGGATCAAACCCCGGACCTCTAAGGCGAAGTCCGAGCGTCTAACCAACTGAGCCATCGAGGCTCTTTATTATTATTAATATAATAATAATAATTATTATTAATTAATGATAATTTTTATAATAAAATGAATGTCTCAGGCTTAAGCTGGTTACATTAAATTATAAGATGGTTATGTTTATAATTATTATTAATAATTATTATTATCACGTATATCATCACTAAGTAAAAAAAGTGAGTTAACACATGAAGTTAGCTGATAAGCCTTTTTATTCGCCATCTGATTGGCTGTCGAGTCACGTGAACGTTAATGCCACTCATAGCCAGCGAAATTCAAATTGTCATTCGTTTCGTTTTTTGTTACTATTTACTTAGTGACTAAAATTAAAAGTTGAAATATTTTTAAGCTGTACAGAATTTTTAATTGGTAATCATAAAAAAACTGCTTTCTTATGTTTCCAATTTTATTTCTAAAATATTATACATCAGACTCAGGTACCTGTCACACGATTTCAGATCAGTAGATTGCATGCAGAAAGTCCAGAAGAGTGTAAGAGATGGAGAACAGTCTCTCCTTTTCGTTCCTGTGGGCAATCTACATGCAATTTGCTGATCTGCAATCGTGTGAAAGAGCCCTTAATAATAAGTAATTCAAAATCATTTGTCATGCGTATTTAACTTAGGTTGAGTGAGCTAGATGGTTATGTTCTTTTCCGTAATTGATTGTGATTTTCCCTGGAGATTGGGGATTGGTCGTTCTTTTTGGCGCTCAGTAATTGGTCAAAAGCGAAAACTATCACGTGATCATCATGAATTTCATCTGTCGGGGGACAGGCGATCGCGAAATGACGCCCGGTGAAATACATGGTGTGCGGTCTCCTTGTTTTTGAAAATAATTATCTAAGAATATCTTTAGTTTGGCCATTTTTCAAAGAATAGGCTCAATTTGTTTACGGAATCAACTTAAAGTTAGTTGCTTACAGTATTTTAATAATCTCTTCAATAAAATGATATTGTGCTTTTTTAAGATTTTCTGAATTAATTTTTCACATGTAATATATTTTTCCCTAATTTTTACTATGATGTAATATTAAAACGTTTTTAATGAATTTATTCTGTGTTGTTTTTTCGATTTTTTCAAAAAGATAGCTTTTAATCAAATTTAAAAAAATTACAATTTAAACTACAATTTGTAACTTTTTTTATTATAATTATAAATAATGGAAAATTATGAATATTCAGCAATTTATTTTATTTTTATTTTAGTTTCATTTTCGACTTCTATGACTTTTCAAATTTAAACCATTTTTGGATTATGCAATTCAAAATGATTTCATCATGGGCTAATTATTTTTAAAGAAAAAACTACAATTTTAATTAATATTTTGGCTTATTTTTAAATATTTCTTTTTACAATTACACAGCCTTACTTTTTTTCGAAAAGAATTTTTTTTATTAGAATAATAAACAATAAAAATTATGCACATTCAGAAATTATGATTATGAACGTTTATAATTTTATTTTATTTAACTTTCAATTACATTTTCGATGAATATAACTTCCTTCTAATTGTAACTATTATTGCAATGTTAAACGATTGAAAATATAAATTCATCTGTGTTATTTTTATTAAAAAACATTAAAATTTGAATTATTTTTGGAATTTAAAGAAGTTTAGCAAATTTAAAAAAATGTGTTTACCCTTGACTCATTTATGTTTAAAGAAAACGGACTCAACTAAGAATATCTTTCCGGTGACTTTTCTCTATTCTTGGTATATTCCCAAGAATGATTAATTATTTAAAAAATTGTCATAAACAAATTCAGAGTTTGGCCATTTTTCCACGAATAGAGTTTTGGGTATTTTTCAACAAATAGCCTAATTTCTTTTACATAATTAACTAAGAATATCTTTCCGATGACTTTTTATTTGTATGATTCTTTGCAAATTTTCAAGAATTATTAATTTTTAAAATAATTTTCGTAAACAAATTAAGACCTTGGCCATTCTTCAACGAATATGATAAATTAGTTTAGGGTATCAAGAAAGAATGTATTTCCAATAACTCTTTTATACAATACTTCGCAAATATACAAAAATTTTCATGAATACATTCAGAGTTTGCCTATTTTTCAAGCAAGAGGTACAGTTTGTTTACGGAGTCAAATGGGAATGTCTTTTCGATGATTATTTTATATGCTACTTTGTAAATTTACAAGAATAAAATTATATTATTTGTAATATAATTATTTTTAATGAATTGGCTCAATTTGTTTACAGAACCAAAAGAAATATATCAAGAATAATTCTTCCCTATGTTACTTTGCAATTTTACAATAATTGTTAATTATTTTAACAATTTTCATAAACATATTCAGAGTTTGGCTGTTTCTCAACGAATAGGCTCAATTTGTTTACGAATTCAACTAAGAATATATTTCGGATGACTGTTACCTATAAAGCTTTGTAAAATCACAATAATTTTCAATTATTTAAACAATTTCAATTAAAAAACTGAGAGTTTGGCTATTTTTTAACAAATAGGCTCCATTTTTTATAGAATTAAGTAAGAATATCTTTCCAGTTACTTTTTGCTATAACGTTCTGCAAATTTCAAAAAATGAATCATTATTTAAACAATTTTGATAAACAAATCAAGAGTTTTGCTGTTTTTTAAAGAATAGGCTCAATTTGTTCACGGAATCAATAGAGAATATTTTTCAAATAACTTTTTCCTATGTATGTTACTTTGAAAATTTACAATAATTGTTAATTATTTAAACAATTTTCATGAACACATTCAGAACAATTTGTTTACGGAGTGAACTAAGATTGTCTTTCCGATGACTATTTAATATATTTTGTAAATTTACAAGATTTATTAATTATTTAAACAATTTCGATTTAAAAATTTAGAGTTCAGCTATTTTTCAAGGAATAGGCACAATTTGTTTACGGAGTCAAAAAGTATGTCTTTCCAAAGACTCTTTTTCTATGTTTCTTTACAAATTCAGATTTTGGCTATTTTCAACGAATGTTTTATGTTCAGCAAATTTACAAGATTTATTAATTATTGGAACAATTTTCATTAAAAAATTAAGAGTTTAGCTATTTCTGAAAAAATAGGCCCAATTTGTTTCCAGAATCAACAAAGAATGTATTTCCAATAACTATTTTCTACGATACTTTGAACATTTATAACAATTATTAATTATTTGAACAGTTTTCATAAACATATTCAGAGTCTGGGTCTTTTTCAAGGAATAGGCACAATTTGTTTACGGAGGCGCCTAAGAATATATTAATGATTACTCTTTTGTATTTTGCTTGATAAATTTACAAGAATTATTAATTATTTAAACAATTTTCATAAAGAAATCAGGAACTCAGCCATTTTTCAACGACAAGGATCAATTAGTTTGATGCATCAAGATTTCTACGATACTTTGCAAATATACAATAATTAATAATTATTTATATAATATTCATAAACAAATTCAGAGTTTAGTTATTTGTCAATGAAAAGGATTTTTTTTACAGAATTATCTAAGAATATCTTTCCGATGACTTTTTCTGTGATACTTCGTAAATTCTCAAGAAAGTACATATTTCCAATAAGACTTTCCTACATTACTTTTCACATGTGCAATAATTATTATTTATTTAAACAATTTTCATAAACATATTCAGAGTTTGGGTATTTTTCAAGGAATAGACACAATTTGTTTACGAAGTCAACTAACAATGTCTTTCTGATGACTCCATTCTATGTTGCTTTGTGAATTTAAAGTAATTATTAATTATTTAAACAATTTACACAAACAAATTTAGAGTTTGGATATTTATCAACGAATAGGCTACATTTTTTTACAGAATTAACTAAGAATATATTTCCCATAACTTTTTTCTGTGATTCTTTGTAAATTCCCAAGTATTATCAATTATCTAAACAATTTTTACCGGCAACTTGGAGGCAACTAAGAATATCTTTTCGAGGACTATTTCCTATGATATTTTGCAAATTTATAATAATTATTAATCATTTAAACAATTTTCCGACATATATTTAGTGTTGCCTAATTTTTTATGAAAGCAACGAAGTATGTATTTCAAATAAGAATTTCGTACATTAGTTTGCACATCCATAATAATAATTTATTATTGAAATATTTTTCATAAACATATTCAGAGTTTGGGTATTTTTCAATGAATAGACAAAATTAGTTTACGGAGTCAACTAAGATTGTCTTTCCGATGAACTTTTCTATGTTGTTTTGTAACTTTACAAGAATGATCAATTATTTAAACAACTTTTAAGAAAAAATAAGAATTTGGTTATTCTTAAACGAATAGGGTGAATTGTTTACAGAATTAACTAAGAATATCTTTTCGATGACTTCATTAGGGTCTTTAAATTTCACAAATTTATTAATTATTTAGCATATTTTCATAAGCAAATTAAGAGTTTGGCAATTTGTCGAAGAAACCCTCCCGTAAAAAAATCATGCTCGACATTAGTGAAAACCGAGGTTAAAACGCAGCGAATTCACAACTCGGTCGTATACGTCGCAGATGGTCATCCATCCGAGTGCTATGCGTACTCGAAATGGCTTGACATCTAGACTCTTCTCGAGACGAGATCATTTACTGGGTATTTCTATGAAAATTTGTACGCGCCGACATCTTATAGGTTTTTTTTTCAAAAGTTGCATGAAAATGTTTATAGTTGCACAAGTATTTATTCTGCATCGTGAGAGGGTATGCATGCGAAGACATGTACAAATCAAAATTATTGAAGTACAAATTAATTTCATGGTATTTTATTGAACTTCATTCGCAAATATAATAATTACATGCAAAGAAATTGGTCGCGCGCGTAGCGCGCGTATGAAGCTCTAGTTATATTAAAATTATAATAATATATATACTTACACGATCATGTGGTATGAAACGGCGTAAACGCCTCGAGGCCGCTCGAGAAAATTATAAACGCGAGCTTGAAGTCGGCGGTAGCGGGCATCGCGACGAGTCGCCCGATAGTTCACCGGGCGTCCTAGAATACATAAGAAAAAATTATTTTATTTTTCAATGAATTCAATTTCTGAAGAAATTAAAAAAAAAACTTTATCTTACCAAGCAGTGACATCCGCGGGGCTGCCAGACGTCCACCAGCGCCGCCGCTCCTGCAAGAAATTTGTCTTTTTAAATTATAGTAATCCAGAAACAACGTGAAAAAAGCACTTTGCAGAATTAAGGAATTGCTTCGCAAATTTAATCAAAAATATTTCTCATATCTGGGCAATTAACCCCTTTTCTATTTGCCTTCAAATTTCATCCAGCTAAGATACAGATTTATTTTGATATCTCTTCTACCACATTTCTAGATTATTTTTTTTTTTCATCAACTTGAGTGCTTCTTTCGAAGCTTCAGAGATACAGAGATTGGAACTTGTTATTAAAATTACTTATAGCAACTGGTTCAATATTTCGAAAAAAATGGTGAATTAAATGAATGTTGATAATCATAATTATTTATTGTCTGAGTACGAAATCAAGATAAAGCTTGATATACACTTTTAAAGTTTTTCACATTGGACCCATATTATGATGCCTCATAAAATAATTGTTTTTTCTAGATTTTCCAAAACCTTGTCTCTGAGATTTCTTTCTTTTAATGGGAAAATTATTCCCTGTTTTCGCCAGATTAACAAAAATATTAAGGGTCGCTATGGAGATTTTTATCTCAAATATTCGACTTTATAAAGTTTTTAATTTCTACAGTTCATACTTAAATTTTTTACATTCTCATCCTATAATGAGAAGGTATTAGATTTTGTGTCAAATTTGCCACCCCCCCCCCCCCCCCGTGTTTATCAAATGTCCACTTTTGAGATCCCTTGAACCCAAATAACAGGTTTTTACAAAATGTCTGTCCGTCTGTCCGTATGTCTGTATGTCCGTCTGTCTGTCTGTTAGTCTGTCTGTCTGTAGATTTTTAGTTTATTAGCACAATCACTTTCAAAAGAATCATTATATTGGATTGGACTTTGGTATACTCTTCAAGTATCGTAAAATGAAGGTCAAATTTGTTAGCCAGCCATTTTGGAGAAAAATTAAAAAAGTGAGCACATTTTGAAAACTTGTGAGAAAACTTTTTTTTAATATCAGAAAAATCTATGGACCGATATTAATAGCACTCAAAAAGGCGAACAAAATATTCTAATGGTTTTTTTTGATAGAAGAAAAATTACCGGAATTATAGCATTTACAATATTTCAAAAAAAAAAACGAAAATGAACATTTTAAGCTAAACAACGCACGATATAAAAGAAAGTCAAGAAAAAAAAATTCTCTTTTTGAACTAAAATATTTTTTAAAGACTTTTTTTCATTTTCTTGAAAAGCTTTTTGAGAAATTTTAAAGGTTCCAAGAGAATTAAAACAAAATGTTTTTAATATTCCTGAGTAAATTTCAAATGCTTTTTCATTTAAACAAATGCATTTTAAGAGAAAATTGAGAACGATTTGAAAGTAGTTCAAATGATTTCATAACATTTTGAAAAAGAATGTAGAGGATTTCAAAGCCAAATTTTAGAAAAAATTCCTGGAAGAGATTGAAAAAAAGTTAAATTTGAACAGATTTAAAAATAATAAAAGTACATTTTTGAAGATTTCTAAACAAAATTTTCAAGGATTTTGAAATGGTTGAAAATAATTAAAAAAATGTCTCAACGTTCCTGAGTAAATTTCAAATCCTTTTTTTTTAAAGAAATGAATTTTGAGAGAAAATTGAAAAAGATTGTAAAGCACTTCAAATGATTTCATAAAATTTTAAAAAAGGATGCAGAGGATTTCAAAGCAAAATTTGAGAAAAAATGCCTGGAAGAAAATGAAAAAAAGTTAAGAAATTTTGAAAAAAATTTTCAAATTTTTCAACATATTTCCGAATTTAAAAACAAGATATGGAAGCTTTTAAGAATAATTTTAATACTTTTGAAAGATTTTTTTCGCAATTATAGGAATATTTTATTCAGTTTAATGATATTCCGGAATTTTTGAAGTTTTGAAAGGATTAGAAATATTTCAAAACTTTGAAAGAATTCCAAAAATTTATAAAATATTTCTTTCTTCTAGACTCCTACATGTCCTGAGAATCTTTTGGACTTGCTCAAATTTAAAAATCTAAATAGTTGATCAAAATTTTCATTTTTGTTGAAATTATTGTTTTCTATTTTTCCAAAACAGAATAATTTTTAACCAAATAGTTAAATTTTCAATCAAAAAGTTAAGTTTTTCATAAAGAAGAATGCTGTTTTACCAAAAATACAAATATTAAACAAAATGCATCAAATTTCAACAAATTTGTTCAATTTCAAAGCCAAAGAGATGAATCCAACAAGACTGTTGAATTTTCAACTAAAAAATATGATATTCCATAAAAAAGGTTAATATTCTACCAAATAGTTGAACTTTCATTAAAATACTAGGATTTTTAACCAAATAGTTAAAATTTGAACCACAAATAAAATTTTCTGACATAAAAGTTAATTTTCAACAAAATAGTTAACTTGTTTATTAAATTATTGAATTTTCAAGCTAAAATGGCGAATTTCCTACAAAAGATGGAATTTTTAAACAAAATTATCTTGCAAAAAAAGAGTTAGTTTTGTACAAAATAGTTAAATTTTCATGAAGATAGTTGAATTTATAAGCACTCTGTTGAATTTCCAAGCCAAAAGGACGAATTAAAAAAAAAAACAGTTGAATTTGCGACCCGAAAATATGAATCTTCAACTAAAAATTCAATTTGCAACCAAATAGTTCATTTTCGAACAAAATAAAGATAAATTTCCAACGAAACATGTAATAATGGATGCTTCGAATGAAACAGATTTTAATATTAAATAAAAAACAGTTGGATGAAACCAAAAGAGGATTTTTCAACAAAATATTTGAATCCTCAACTAAAACAGATTAATTTACAACCAAGTAGTTGTATTTTCAACCCAAAAGGACGAATTTCCAACCAATAGGATTATTTTCCAACCAAAAAAGACGAATTAAATTTTTAAGCAAAAAATAAATTTTTTAACTAAACGAAACGAATTCCGAATCAAAAATATAATAGTAGACTTTTCGAAAAAAAAGTTGGATTTTGTTATTGGGTTTATCTTTCGGAAAATTCACAAACTTTGTTCTTTATTGTCAGAAAACGTACTCTCCTTCCCCTGTTACTAACCCTGGTTTTTGACGCGACCTCGGGCCCCCCCCCCCCAAAGAAAAAATTGGTATTGTGGATTATGGACGATCCCTTATACACGTTTGAAAAATATCAGTCAACCTAATCCTCTTTAGAAGTAAATGTCGTATATTATAGTAGTTAATCACTATTTATAAAGTGCGATCATCCCTGACCATTTTTTTCCAGACTCAAAGGCTAAGCTTCCCCTACAATCACTGAGCTTTTCGTTTTTTGACAGAAAAAGTTTTCCCACTAAGTATTACAAATTAATAAATGCTTTCAAAATATATAGTAGAGTAACCAATATTAAAAAAAAAAAATTATTCGTAGTAGATGTCAGATTAACTTTAATACTCTGGAGTACTTCGACCCACATTTTTTATTTTTGCTGGGTTCGTTCCACTCTTAAACCAAGGGGCAGTAAAAAGGTTCCTTTACACAATTTTATTGGTGTTACATATCTTTTTACATCTGACCTACAAATTTCGTGAAATGCGTTTTTTATGTAAAGAGCTATAAAAATTCAAAAGAGAGTAAGATTTGGGTAGATTCTCTTTTTCTACAAATTTCGGCTAAAACTCTTTATATTCCCCGATTCTAAAAGAGGAAAAATAGAAAATATTTTAAAATTAAGTTAATATGATCATTATTTGATGAAAGGGCTTTTTAATTTCATGTTCGTAATGATGCTTCCTCCTCTTACTCTATAAAAAAAAATCTACACGAAATTTATTCTAAGGAGTGGAACTAAAATGGTTAGCCAGTGAAAAAATCCTCGCATAGACAGACGCAAGTGATACAATTATTCTGCAACTAGACAGGCGCACAGTGGGCCAAAAAAGGTTTTTCTGGACAAATTATTATTGAGCTCACAATTTTGATCCAATTTAATTGTTTGAGAAAATAAGAGTTAATTAAATATCCAAAAGATGTGTAGTAGACGATTTAAAAAAATTAAAAACGAAAATTATTTGACAAAATTTGAGATTTTTTTTTTA
Source organism: Andricus quercusramuli (assembly GCA_932178445.1). Lineage (NCBI taxonomy): Eukaryota > Metazoa > Arthropoda > Insecta > Hymenoptera > Cynipidae > Andricus > Andricus quercusramuli. The sequence continues at coordinate 202,049 of CAKNXH010000135.1, forward strand.
ATAAACTCTGCCATTTTATTGAAACTACTTATTTTCAAGGAAATTTCCATAAAATCAGTAAATACACTCCCTACAAATAATATCCAGCAAGGTACAACAATTAAGGGCATTTTTAAATGTTCTTCATTAACAAATAAATTAGTGAAAGAGCTACTTCAATAATAAAAATATTCGCAGACTTTATTTTACAATTATTCATTTGAAATATACATACAAATCACCATTTTCGAAAATTTTAAATAATTGTTAATGTCATAAACAAATAAATGTTTTATTTATTTCTCGCTCTGAATACTACTTTAATTCGACAGAATCGATTAAAAATCTGTCAATTATAAATAATATCTACGATTTTTAATAACTGATAACAATTGTTAATTGTTTAAATAAATTTGATTAATAAATCCAGATTTTCTTTAATTTTCAATCAGCAGATTTTCTTTTTTCAATGGAATCAATTTTAAATGACTTGGAAAAATCCTTCTCTTATGACACCTTACACGAGAAGAATAATTGTTCATTTTATAAACAATTTTCAAAAGAAATTCACGCCAGGACTACTGGACAATAAATAAATGTCCTATTTTTCACGAGATAGACTTGAAATGACTCAGAAAAGACCTTATTTATTATCGACTTTATCAGGTGTTAATATTTTTACTTAATGAAATAAAGTTTTTTAAATAAAGACAGATTTTCGTCAATTTTCAACAAGTTTTTTGTTTTTTCAACGGAATTAGCTCTACATATCTTGGAAATATGCCACTATTGTTTTTTTATAAAATATTTTTTTTGTTCTTTCCGTTAAGAAAATATACTGGCTAAAAATTGACGAAAAGCTGAATTTATTCAATACATTTCTTTAAACAATTAAGAAACGTGGTATCCTGATGAAATCAACTAATAAATATAAAACCTTCTGAGTCATTGGCAGTCAATTAAAAAAAAAACATATTCATTTGTTGACAAGAAGTCAAGCTGTGACTTTGTTCATAAAATTGTTTATAAAATAAACAATTATCGTTCCTCATCCTCAATAAAGTATCATAATGGAAGGATTTTTCAAGCCATTTTTAATTTATTCTGTTGAAAAATGGAAATCTGTCGGTTGAAAATTGACGAAAATCTATATTTGTTCATCAAATTAATCTGAACAATTAAAAATTTTACAACCAGTCAAGTTGGGAAACTGTTGATAAAATTTTTCATGAAGTTAACAATTATTGCTTTTTAATGAATAATAAAAGGAAATCTGCTGGTTTAAAATAACCAAAATCTAAATTTGCGAATCAAATTTGTTTAAACAATAGACAATTCTTATTATTTATTAAAAAGTGTACATAATATTCATTTTCGACAAATTTTCAATCGATTCTCTCAAAAGAACAAAGCCAAAAATTACTAAAATGTTTATTTGTTTATTAAATTCGTTTTAAATATTAACATTGCAACAATAAGCATTTTTTTAACGTATATTTCGAATACAAAATTGAAAAATAAAGTCTGCAAGTATTTTAATCGTTAAAATAGCTTTTTTTTTTAAATTAATTTGTTAATAAAAAAATATAAAAAATTTCCTTAACATTGTAACCTGCTGGCTGGATGATATTTATAAGGAGTTTCTTCAGTGATTTTATGATCTTTGATATGAATAAGTAGTTTTTACAAAATTAAAGGGTTCATTTATGAAAAATATATATAAATTTCAACTTAGTTGTTAAATGAAAAAAAAAATTATTTTAAATTCATAAACAGGTTTTCACGAATCTGTTGGAAAATAAGACAACTTTTATTGAAAAAAACACGCTAATATGAGATCAAAATTATAATTTTCAGACAAATTTGTCCAGAAAAATCATTTTTAAACAAATAACTATATTTAAAGATTATTTACTTATTTCCAAAATTAAAATAAGTGGAATTGTGGGAAATGTTTACCCTGCAAAATAAGCCGTGATTTATTAAAATTAAATCATTTGTTAAAGTTTGTGAGAAGCAACAGTAAGAAGAAATTCAATTGCAAAAACTATTATTAAAATAATAATTTCTTCTATTTCTTATACTTTTTTTTATTAAAAAATGTTTTTTTTTTCCACAGAACGTGAATTTAAATTTAACCTGTTAATTTTAATAAATTTTCACTGAAAATTTAATTAAAATTAAAGAAAAGTTAATTAAAAATTTTAATTAAAATTAATTTAGATTTGATATAATTTAATTTAATGAAATAATATAATTAGATTAAAAAAGTTTCAAATTAAAATTAAATGAATTTGAATCATCCCAATTCTTAAAATCATAGAAAAATTTTCTTTCAGAGACCAGATTTTTGACACAACTACCTTAAATAAAATACTTAAAGCACAAAAATATTTTCAATCAATAAATAGGCTCTCACGAAATTCTTGAAAAATAAGACAAAATTAATTTTTAAAAAAACGCTCACGCTGGATCAAAATTGTTAGCTCTAGACTAATTTATCCAGAAAAATATTTTTTGCCCCACATTCGATGTCATATAATATTGGGAAGAAATTTTACGTTTATATATTTGAAACACGAATATGTCTAGAAATAGTAGAAAAAATTGATTAAAAAATAACAAAAGTGGGATAATAATAAAAATGTCAGTCAGTGAAAAAAGCCTCACGCGATCAGACGAAAGGTCTGAATTTGAAACTATTGATCGACGACAGTGAAAAATTATTTCAGAGTTAGACGGGCAAATCGTCTATTTTTATGAATAATAAATTCTAAAATTAGCGAGTGTTTTATTTTCCGTAAATATTAAACTTCACTTAAATCTTTTGCTATGCAATTACGTTAGTTATAACAAAAAAAAATTGCATTCGTATAAAGTTTTAAGTTTCGGAAATTCAATTTGGTTGTTTGAAAAAACTCGTGAAAAATTTTACTTGCAGAGTTGAAAGAAGCTTGCAAAAAATATGTCGGAAAATATCTTTTGGTTGATTTTACGGACACTCATTGATCTAGTTTTTTATGAAACTAGAAAAAATTTCCGAAAAAGGCTTGATCGAATAATGACTAGTTTCTTTTGGTGCGTTATTGTTATCATTATTACCTTGTTACGCTGGTCTATTTCATTCCCATCCGAATTTATCAAAAGTATTCTAATATGCCTGGAAGTTTGGTCAGGGGAGAGGAAAACTGCAGAAAACCACTTTCAAAATTTCTTCTTGGATCTTTTCTAGAATATCGTCTTGAAAAACAAACCGCTTGGTTCCAATTTACGATCGTGATTAAATGAAAAGTTTGTAATGCTTTTTCATTGTTTACGATGATTTCATTTTTAATGAGCGCCCTGACCATTGAACCGCAATTCATAGGTTAAAGTCTGAACAGTAAAAAATTTAAAGACACTAAATTTTTTTTATTTGAGCAAGCTTTCTCGTCCCTCTGTGTTCCTTTTTCGCAGTTGATAAGAAACCACCCTACTTGCTCTTGAGTATTCAGAGTTAGGGTCTGGTTCACGTAAGAATATGAAGGTGCGATGCGGGATGCAGGGGAATACATAGGTAGGTATTTATAGCCGGAGACTGCAATGAGCCAAGACCAGCAAAGGTATATAAAAAAAAATAAAAAAAATAAAAAATATATAATATATAAATATAAATGTAAAAATATTTTTAAAAAACTAGGGTGAATCATTTTATAAGTTAAAAGAATGGTATTTTTTTAGTCAACAAATTGAAAAAAATTAAAAATCAGATATGATTAGACAATTATCAACAAATTCGATTGCATTTTTTTTTCTCTTGATCGAGAAATTTTTGTTGGGGAAAAAATTTAATTAATTTCTTGAAAATTCGTTTTGTTAATGCATTCACCTGTTTTTCATTGAAAATTAAATCCCTTCTGCTTAAAATATCAACTTTCATATTTTTCGCTGAGAATTCATCTTTTTGTTTGAAAACTCATATACTCAGTAAAAAGTTGAAGTCTTTTGTTAAAATTTAATTTATTTGTTGAAAATTCATCTCTTTAGTTCAGAATTTTGTTAAAAATTGTTTTATTTCTAGGTCAACATTATTTATTTTTGTTGAAAATTTAACCCAAGTTTTTGGAAAATTTACCCTTTTAAGTTCAAAATTCAATTTTTCTGGTTGAAAATTCAAATGTTCCATTTTTGGTTGTAAATTGAAAATTTAAATTGTAGATTCAACAGTTTGTTTAAAAATTACTCTTTTTTAGTCGGAAAGAAATGTATTTTGTTGAAGATTAGCCCTTTTGGTTGAAGATTCATCTCGTTCATTGAAAATTCAACTACTAGGTGAAAGTTGAACCTTTCTTTTAAAAATTCATTTTTTTTTATTTGACGATTGATCTTTACAGTAGAAAATTCATTTCTTTGGTTGAAAATTCAACTATTTGTTTGAAAATTCATCCCCTTGATTGAAAGTAGAAATCTTTTGCTAAACATTAATTTTTTGTTGTTGAAAATGCATCCCTATAGTTCAAATTTTTAAAAGTTTTTTTTTCTGGTTCCAAATTAATTCTTATCGTCGAAACTTCAGCTATTTCATTTTTGTGAAACTTATCTTGTTTAGTTGAAAATTCAATTTTTGTTGTTGAAAATTGAACTAGTTTGTTCAAAATTCATTCTTTTTTGTTGAAAATTAATTTTTTTCAAGTGCGAATTTAACGGTTCCATTTTTGGTTGAAAATTAAAATTTTTAATTGCAGATTAAACTATTTTTTGTTGGGAATTTCGGTTTTTTAGTCGAATATTAATGTATTTTAATGAAGATTACCTGTGTGGAGAAAAATTCATCTTGTTAATTGAAAATTTAACTGCTTGTTTGAGAGTTGAACTTTTCTTAATTCATTTTTTTTCTGGTCGACGATTCATCATTTTAATTAAAAATTAATTTCTTTAGTTGAAAATTGAACTTTTTGGTTGAAAACTCATTTTGTTTACTGAAAATTCAACAATTTGATTTGAATCCTAATTTTCTTTATTCATTTTTTTTGGGTGACGATTCATTATTTTAATGAAAAATTCAACTGATTTATTTCATAAGGCAAAAATTGGATTTTTAGTGAACTTTAAAAAAATTAAAACTCAGATATGATTGGACAATAAATAAATCAACAATTTGGTTGAATTTTGTTTCTCTGTTGACTTCAGTATACTTCTTGGTTAAAAATTAAATTATTTTGTTGAAAATTTGTTTTTTTGTTATACATTGATTTTGCAAACTGCAAATTTGACGGTTCCATTTTTGGTTGAAAATTGAAATTTTCAATTGTAGATTCGACTGTTTTGTTGATGATTTATCTCTTTCAGTCAAATATTAATGTATGTTTATAAACAATAGCCTGTTTGGCAAAAAATTCATCTTGTGAATTGAAAATTCAACTACTTGGGCGAAAGTTGAACTTTCCTTTCAAATATTCATTTTTTTAGTTGACGATTGATCATTTTAGTTGAAAATTCATTTCTTTGGGTGAAAATACAACCATTTGTTTAAAAATTTATCTTTTTGATTGAAAGTTGAACTCTTTTGCTGAAAAATAATTTTGTTGTTGAAAATGCATCCCTATAGTTCAAATTTTTAAAAGTTTTTTTTTCTGGTTCCAAATTAATTCTTATCGTCGAAACTTCACCTATTTTATTTTTCTGAAACTTATCTTGTTTAGTTGAAAATTCAATTTTGTTGTTGTTGAAAATTGAACTATTTTGATCAAAATTCATTCTTTTTTGTTGAAAATTAATTTTTTTCAAGTGGGAATTCAACGGTTCCATTTTTGGTTGAAAATTTAAATTTTTGATTGCAGATTCAACTATTTTGTCGGCAATTTCTCTTTTTTACTCAAATATTAATGTATTTTGATGAAGATTACCTGTTTGGCAAAAAATTCATCTTGTTAATGGAAAATTTAACTTCTTGGTTAAAAGTTGAACTTTGTTTAATTGATTTCTTTTTGGTCGACAATTTATCATTTCAGTTAAAAATTCATTTCGTTGGTTGAAAATTTAACTTTTTGGTTGAAAATTCATCTTGTTAATTGGAAATTCATCTACTTGATTTAAGATTCAATCTTTTTTTTTAATTCATTTTTTTTGTGACGATTCATAATTTTAGTGGAAAATTCAACTGATTCATTTTATAAGGCAAAAAATTATATTTCTTAGTAAACAAATTAAAAGAAATTAAAAATCGGATATGAATGGACAATAAATAAATGAACAATCTGGCTGAATTTCGTTTCTCTGTTAACTGCAGAATACTTCTTGGTTGAGAATTTAATTTTTTTGTTAAAAATATATTTCTTTGTCGAATTCAACTGTTGTTTATTCGAAATTAAAAACTTTTTCCCTTGAAGTATCAACTATAAAAGTATTTGTTGCTAATTCATTTTTTATAACCAACTTTTTTAATAGAAAATTTACCTATTCTATTTTTAGTTGAAAATTCTTGAAAATTGATGTTTACAATTGAAATGTATCTATTTTAGATAAAAATGTATGTCTTTTGTTGAAAACTCGTCTTTTTTGGCAAAAAATAAGTTTTGGTTTGAAATTAATATTTTTGGTTGAAAATTTAACCTATTATAGACGTATTTGCGGCTAGTAAAACTATTTGGGATAATGCAAGAAACAAAAGGATAAAAAGGCAACAAGGAGAATAAAATAAAAAAAAAATAAATAAAAAAAAGGAAGGATGGTCCCGAATCTCGCGGTTATTGTCCATTGCCAGAAACCACTACCCGTTCTCTTTGACTCAACCGTTCTCTTAATTCTACTCCCGAATTTAATCTACCCTCCTCCAGTTTCTAGGACCACTAAATTCCCATAGATTCGAATAAATCTTTGATTCGATTCGGGGGAGGTTTCGTGTTTGAGGACATCTGATTGTCACATTTCCAACTAAATTACATACTAAATCTAAAGCAGGCATTGGAAAATTGCATACACATATACTGCCGTACAAACTAAAACGATACATAAGTGACATTTTTATGAAAAATGAATTTTTGGTATCACTGGATTTGTAAGAAAAAGCTGCATCTAACTGCTGCTTTTTGTTAAATCATTATATAATATCAATACATATCTTTCAATGTTCGATAAATTTCTATTTGTTCAAACTATTTTGATTTGCTTAAGCAGTTTTTTTCGATAACTTTAAAAAAATAATATAAATATAATTAATTTTCTGACTTTATAGTGTATAAAAAGAATATAATAACCATTTTTCAATTGTTTGAACACATATAATTTGTTTAAACCATTTTTTTTCCAAAAATATTTTTTAAATCTTATTTTCTGAATTAAAAACTAATATTGAGTGACTTCGAGGAGTAGTAAATTCTGTTAAAAACGTCGTCTTATTGTTTAAGCAATTTTTATTAGTTCAAGCAGTTTTTTATTAAAAAATGTGGATCAATAATATAAAATATTAAACATGGAATTATCTTCGTAAATATATTTTAATATATATGTTTTCTGTCTTCCAGTATGTCAGATTGATATTCATAAGACTTTAAAATGCTATAATGGAATATAATCTGAATCCATTTCATATGCAGTCTAATTATGAAGAAATATGAAGAAAGCAATGATAAATTCACTTTTAAAATTCAAATTTTATTATGACTTTGATGATTTATTTAATAATGCGCCAAAGAAGATGTAAACCAATCATACTCAATTTAAAGGAAATTTTAAGAAAAAAAAAATATAATTAATTGTATGAACAATAACATGAAGTTTTACCAGAATTTATTACTTGCCCTCTAGGGTGAACAAAAATTTTGCAATGCATTTTTGGACCACCCTATTGTACAATTTCGATTAGTGTCGAAATGCATACGTCTCAGACTCTCTCTCTCAAAATATTTCAAGATATAATAAATTTTTAATGAATTTTAATCAATTTCTTATACAATAAAATCTCTCAAGATATGTATAAGTTTTAAATTACTACGTTTTCTAAATGTTAAGTAGCCGTAAATGCATAATGTTCATATTAACAATAAGCGAGATTTGTATCGAATTAGTACGACTAATCCTTTTGCAATTATTTACTATTAAAAAATAATTTAAATCTGAGATGCGTCGATAATTAAAACGTAAATACTTGTACGACAAATATTTAATAATATACATCGTTATTCATACTTTTTAATAAAATAATGAACAATGTGATTTTGAATTTCCAAAAACTTAAATAAATGGTTTACTGCAATAATTTATACCATTTTTTGTCCCCTTCTGCAAAATTGAAGTTACGTAAAACGGATGATTTGTAAATATTTATTTGGGTACAATAATTACATTTTATCTAAAAAAATGCAGATGCCTTAAAGCAAAATTAATTTTTTATAATAATTTAGGTATTATCATTTCATCTAGTAATGCAAAATAGCCATTTGTTCGAACACCATAATATATATCCTGTATTTTTTTGCTCAGAGTGTTTCTCACAAGTAAGATATAACAATGTAAGAAACTTTTTTGTGAAGCATCAAAAAAACTTTAATTTTCCCATGGACAATGCAGTAGACATAAGTAGACATAACAAATAAGTTAATTTTTAGTGAGAGCATTTGATCAAAAGCTAATTTTTCATAAAAACTAATCTGATTTTTCCTTTTTTTAAACACAAATTGTTAACACAATTAGTTTACGTACATCAGATTCGAAAAATTTCATTACGCCATTCGACTTCATTAAATAATTAGAATTCATTTTGATGGATAATATGTTGAAATTCAAGAATTTTAAATCAGACTAAAATCAAATTCAAAATCCCATTTAAAGTCCAATAATTAAGTCAATGTATAGAAATCCTGAAAATAAAACAAGAATTCAACGATCAAATTTGGACAACCACCACAAAATGCTCCTATTGGATAATATGTTTTTCTACTTAATCTGTTATTTTATTTTATTGTAGCAAGTTTATTTTCATTTAAAAAATTATTTTATCACTAAAAATTAATTTTTTTGGGACTATATTAATAACAATAAAACAGTGAAAATACTATTTCATGCGAAGATCAGGATATTTGGAATAAGCTGATCGATATTTTATATAACGCTAAGACCAGCCCCCACCACCATATATAGTGTCCCTTACGTATGCTGTTGGCTTTCGAGGCCGCGCTCGATCTATGCGATAAAGGCACTGTGCGCAAGTGACTTTATGTTCTTTTTGCCATGTATTTTCGACTTTTCGCTACTATTAAAAATACGCAAGTCCATTTTTTAATAGGAATGGTTTAAAAAATCATTTTTTTACTGCAAAATATGAAAGAGCACAGTATTTTTACCCTTATAGTGTATGTAGATTATTCAAAATATTATTTGATATTAGAGTTCTTTGGTAAACAGTTTTTCTCGATTTTCTCCGTTCGAGTGAGATTGGACTTATGAATCTTTTTAGTTTGTACGACAGTAGAGAGCTATGACTAATTAAGTTGTCCAGTTTGCTAAAAAAATTACTCAAATTAATGTTTCAGGGTTGCTTCCAAAACGAAAACAAATTTCTGGAAATTTCCGGGTCAGCAAACATTTTTCCATGTCATAAAAAATGAAAAATTAAAAACGTCGTACCTGGAAAAATGTTCAATTTAAATATTAAATACTTAACTGAGCCGTTCTTCACACTCAGAAAAATGTCAAATAAATATTTTATTGATTGAAACAAATATTTGTTTAATTGAAATCACCTAAGTCGACTTAGGTGGTATTTCTAGAAAACGACTCAACTAAAAAATCAAAGCACTAAAAGCATTATAACTCTTCTAAATTTGGCGTATTTTGAATGAATATTAAATACTTTTTTATTAATTAATTCATCAAACAAAAAACCTTTTCAAAAAAGTGAGAAAGTACATTCGAGATTTGATGGAGCTCTAGAAATCTCAATGAACAAAATTTTTTAAAAGTTAATATTTTTCAAAATACGTATCGTTAAAAATGGGAAAGTGAAAAATTAAATTTTAAAAATCGTTTTTTTAAATTGAAATTTACAACACACCAGTGTCATTTTTATACGAAATATCTAGTTTATTTGTATTTTGCAACTATTTAACGCAACAACGGATTGTACCTTAATACAAAGATTTAAATGTTTGTATGACTGATCACAGTTTACCGAGATAAAAACCCACTTCCGGTTTGAATTTGGATATATCCTTCTACCACAATGTCCGGTAGGATTTCAGGAAATAGCATAGAATAGAAGGTGGCTTTTTAACAAAATATTTGAATTCTGAACAAAATAATTCAATTTTCAACATAATAGTTGAATTTTCAATCTAAAAATACAAATTCCTAACAAAAAAATGTCATCGTTTATATTTCTGATATAACTGATGCTTTTTGACACAACAAATATGAAATTTTAAGCCAAGAAAATTATTTTTTTTCGTACCAAAAATGAGAATCCTCGCCTAGAAAAGATCAATCTCAAAAATGGAAATTTACATTTTCATTTAAAAATTAATTTTAAACCAAAAAGAAAGACTTTTCCAACGAAAGTAATTTCAACTTTCAGCTCAAGAGATCAATTTTCAAGTAAAGCATGTAATAATCAACACTGTAAAAAAAAGTATAATTTCCGGTCTAATTTCACGTATTAAATAAGACTCAGAAAAAACAGTCGGTCAACATCAAAAGCGAGAGAAAATGTGATTTGTATATTTAATTATTTTAATGATGTATACAAATTATAATACTTAATAAATTATTATACATATATTAAAAATAATAATTGAAATTGAAAAAATTTAAAGAATCCCTAATAATTGACACATAGGTTTCCACGTAGACTACTCGAGGGTTCCAAACTTTAAAAATATTTGGTCTACCAATATATTTTTTTATTTGACATTTAATACATCTTCAGTAATGGGATGCACAAGAGATCAACAGAAAATCAATTGTCGACTCTCGTTGTTTTTTTTTTAAATTTTTTATTCAATAATGTTTCATATCTTTTTAAAAAAATTCGCATGTGATGTGATTTTCACTCCTGCTTTTTTCGGATGATTTTCAACATTATTGTTCTTCCATGAATAAAATATCAAAATAATTGTATATGATTTACTTTTCGATCGTTCTCGCTCGTGCTGCGATAATCTCGTTCAAACGAGACGAGACAAGACGAAAATTAGAATTATAAAAGTTTAATTTTGCGATTTCGTATCACACTTAACCCTGTCGACCCTATCACTGTTATATCATTTGTATAGTTATGTGTATACAAATGTTAATTTTCCACTTCAAAAAAAAATGAGATTGGTTTAAAATCGAAGGGCATTATTTTATTTAATCATGAAGCTATGTGTATTATATTTCATTGTCACTTCAGAAATTTAGGATAGAACCTAATATTAGCTTGGAAGATGTCGCATTTATTAGGTTCTATCCCAAATTTCTGAATTATAAATTTTCCCAGACGTAAAAAAAGAAATTTTATTCTTCTTATAAATTCATTTTCACTTATGTAATAATCAATTTATCGGAACGGAAGTTCCCTCAGTTTCTTATCCGCCAACATAGTGTCCATTTGCCACACCCTAAGGGTAATCTAAAATGGGTGGGAGCTGATTGGAATATCACGACCTTTTCCTTCATGGTTTTTCTTTTGCAGTGATTGAAAATAAGCATTCTTTAGATACCTTTGGCAATTACTTAGAAATAATATTCATCCATCGTCACCGAAGGAGATTTATTGTATTTTCATAAGTCGCTCATTTTTCTTTTTTTTTACATAACTTTATTACTTATTACGTATATTATAACTTAGGGGTACCGCATTTTCAACAAGATATAATTATTTTTGGCCAAATAGTTGATTTTTTAACAACAGAGATTAATTTCAAATCGAGAAGATTAATTTTTTACTACAAAAGACAAATGTTTAACAAAATACAGGAACTTTCAAATAAAAAGATCAATTTCTAATTGAAAACATTATTTTGAACCAAAAAATAATTTTCATCAGAATAGTTGAATTTTCAACGAAAAGACGAGTTTTCAAACAAAAATAACGAATTTTCAATAAAGTAGTTACATCTTTGACTGAAGAAATACATTTTTAACCTAAAAGTTTAATTTTCAACCAAAAAGGTAAATTGTCTACCAAAAACTATGAATTTTTAACAAAATGCATACATTTGCAAGTGAAAAGAATGAATTTTAAACCAAAAAGACAATAGCAAAATTTATATTAAAAAAAAACTATGTTGAAAAAAAAAATTACCCAAAAAAGTAGTGCAATTTTCAGCCAAAGAAATTAATTTTTAATCATAAGTGTGGAGTTCATGCTATTCATACTACTACCCTTTTACAAAAAAGTCAAATTTTCATCAAAACACATTAATTTTTAAACAAAGATTAATTTTCTACCAAAAAAGATGATTTTTTAACAAAATACATGCACTTTCAAACAATGAAAAATGAATTTTTAACAGAAGAGTATATTTTTCAACCAAAGAAAAAATTATTTTCTACCAAGAAGATTAATTTCCTATCAAAAAAGTTGAATTTTGAACAAAACGCATAAATCTTCAACCAAATAGTTGAATTTTCAAGCAAATAGCAGAATTTTCAACTGAAGAAGAAAAATTTCTCCCTTTCAGCTAAGTAGTTGAATTTTTAAAACCAAAAAATAGAAATTAAAAAAAAAGTTGAATTAAATTTATACGAATATAGTTGAAATTTCAGGCAGGACAGATTTTTTAGTAAAGGAAGAAAAAATATTTGAACCCAATTAATTTTTTCCCAAAAAAATGAATGCCCAGAGAAAAATTTGATATTTCAACCAAAAAAGAGTTAGACTTGAAATCAGAACCAGTTGAACTCAATCAAAAAATAATAATAATGAAAGAAAATCATCCAAAAAGATAAATTTTCCACTAAAAGCGACAAATCTTCAACAAAATACATAAATTCTTATCTAAAAAAGATACATTTGCAACCAAAAAGAAAACATTTCAAGTTTTATTTAAAAAAAGTACGAGAGGAAAAAAGTGTTTTCAAAAAATTACTAATATTTTCAACCAAGGAAACGAATAACACAAAATACATGAATATTAAACCAAAAAGATTAATTTTCTACCACAAAAAATAAATATTCAACAAAATATATGAATTTTCAACCAAATCGTTCAACATTCTTAAAAAAAGATGGATGTTTAACTAAAAATGGAATATGTAAATTTCCAGTTCAAAAAATAAAATTTACCCACGGAACAAAGTTTCAAAAAAAAGTTCAATTTTCCATGAAAGAAAATCATTTTCAACCAAAAAGATAAATTTTTGACTAAGAAGATTTATTTCCTGCCAAATATTAAGCAGTTAAATTTTCAGTACAAAAAATTAATTCCTAGCAAGAAAAAATCATTTTTTAAACAAAGTTGTTGCATTTTTAACCCAAAAGGATGAATTTTCAAAAAAAATGTGATAGTTGATGCTTCAACCGAGAAAACTTTTTTAGTTAGCAAAGAAACAAAATTTTATCAAAAATGTTGAATTTTTTCATAAAAAAAGACGAATTTCCTATAGAACAGTTGAATTTTCGGATGAAAAATATGACATTTAACGAAATTGTTGAATTTGAACGAAATAATAAAAATATGAATTCATAAGGTGAATTCTCAGCCAAAAGAATTATAACATAAAAAAATTGTTACATCGTACAATTCGTGAGAAACATTTTTATTTCTAAATCTGATTTCATTAAGGTTTCACGGTTTCTTTCTTCAAGTTTATAAAATATTAGGAAAATTGTGATTAGAAAAATGTCATAAAAACGCCTTAAAGCAGAGTGGGGGTAAGCCAAAACTTGCTTTTTTTTTTAAATGTAAACCACGTGAACTTGTTTTTTTTCTGTTGTTTCTTTAAAAATAAAAGTGGATTTTAATGCCCTAGCTTTATCGAAAGTTTCTTTGAATTCTGCTTGACATGGCATATTTTACGACATAAAAAGTTTGTTCGGTGATCAAAAGTTTTTTCCAACGCTTGTGAAAAATTGCGTTTTTTGTCATCGACCACTATAATCAAGGTATATTCATTTTAAGTAAAAAAGCAGCTGAGTATGAGGTTATTAAATGTTATTAAATTTTGATTTTCCGATGATTTTCAATGCTTTTCGGATACCAATATATAATCGTTTCATCGTGCCTACAGAATACAGACAGACATACAGACAGACATGCATACAGACAAACACCTTTGTAAAAATCGTTTTTTTTCTGACTAAGGGAGTCTAAAAACGTGAAGCTTTGATGAAAATAATAAAAATTAAAAATGTATGTCCTATTCTTTCTTCAAAGATTATAGTCAAGAGTTAACTTCGCCTTAGGGGGTTGTCGGCTTAGTCCCACGATTTTTCGCTCGGCAAATTTTCCACCACTTTACTTTTTTTTCTAATAATTGATAAACAAAGCATTGTTGTTTAGAATCAGCAGTCAAATGTTGTAGTCATCTAAACTCTTGATTCAACTTTACATAATAGGTTGTCACATACAATTTTTAAAAATTGAAAAACGACTTTAAGAAAGAGTGTCGACTTAGCCCCACTCTCTTTCTTACGTGATTTGTGGAAGACACCTAAACTTCAACTTCAGACATTCGCAGACTTTCTCTGACCAGCTTTAAATTTCCTGACTTCCATAAAATCCAAGTAGGCTGTTATTGCATCCAACCGCTTATATATGAGAATATAAATTGTATTTTCGATTATACAATATCAATTATTTTCTCAACTGGCATGTTGAATTATCTCCATTCAGATTTGCCTCTCATTTGATACAGGTCCAAGAACCCAGAAGGAACTTGCTTGGTAGAAAGATGAACTTTCTTAAGAAATGCGAGAAACGAGTACTGCACAAAGCGTAGGGCAGAAGTTTCGAGCGAGTTCTCTCATTGAAAAACGTTCTTTTGCCAATACTCGCTACCAACATTAGCTACATAATATCGTTTCCTTTTCTTTGCTTCTTTCACATCATTCTCGGCGAAAGCAGCCTAAGAAAGGAATAAAAACAGGTACAAACTTTCAATCTGTGAAGGTTTCTTGAAGGGCTGCTTCTTATTCACTGTGTTTTCTTTTCCAAATGAGAATATTTTGTCTTGAGTTGGTCTTATGTCGCCTTGAGTTCGTGGTGGACTCATGAAGTTTAATTCTTGATAAATATACAAAAATTACAAAAAGTTTTCTTTCTTAAATTTTATTGGCTAAAATACCCCGACATCTATAAATTATGGACCCCACCGGCAGGGTCACCCACTTAGGTTGGGGCTAAACAGTTGACATCTGCTAATGATTACAATTTTCAAATCGATAAAACTGGTAATTTTGTAACAGATGATTTCATTATATAATATTTGGAACCTGTCACTTTCAAGAACCACAGGCATATAAAATTTTCCATCACAAGAAATAATTTTCTTGAAAATAATTAAATTTGATCTAAACTGACAACATCATGACTAACTGCAAAGGTTTCTACAAAAGGCTTGAACGAGATTACGATTTGTACACATCTAGCATAGTCAAATAATATGAAAGTCTTGATTTTTATTGGACAAATATTCATTCAACCAGTCGAGCAAGAATAATTTAGTTTGATTTAAACGAACATCACGAATAGCTGCAAAGGTTTCTACAGAAGATTCAAAGAAAATTACGATTTCTACACATCGAGCATTGTGAAAGAATAGAAAATCCTTGCTTTTCATTCCCAAAACATCTTTCAAAATTTTTTGTGAATAATAACCTGGAGAGGATACAGATCTGTATCGAAGCGCGACGTTGAACGATATCAACAAATAAATGCATATACTGGTAGAAGAGACCAATGGATTTTTTTTTCATTTAACCAGTCAAACACAAATAATTGTTTGGAATCATTTTCTTTAAAATAATTTAATTGGCTACAAGCTAATAACATTATGAGTAGCTGCAAAGGTACAAAAGACATGAAGAAGATAACGTTTTTTACACATCTAGCATCGGCAAATAATAGAAGTCTTTCTTTTTATTAGATATTTAAGCATTTAACCAGTCTAACCAAAATAATTTAATTGGCTTTGAAAAAACATCGGGAATAGCTGCAAAAGTTTCTACAAAAGACTTGGAGAAGACTACCATTTTTAAATATCGAGCATAATCAAATAATAGAAGATTCTTGTTTTTCATTTCGAAAACCCTTCAGCAATCTTTAGTAAACAATAACCTGAAAAGGATACGAAGAACATTGTGAATAGCTGCAAATATTTCTACAAAAGACTTGAAGATTACGATTTCTAAATATCTAGCATCTTCAGATATCAGAAAAGTCTTGCTTTGCATTCCGAAAACTCTTCAACAATCTTTTTTGTGAACAATAACTTCGAGAGGATACAAATCGAAAAGCGTCTTTAAACAACATTAACAAATAAAAATGTATGGTGGTAGAAGCCACTGATGAATATTCATTCATTCAACTAGGCTCAACAAATTATTTAATTGGCTCTAAGCAAAAATCACGAAAAGCTGTAAGAGTTTCTACAAAAGACATTAAGAAGACTACGATTTCTACATAACGAGCATCGTCAAAGAATAGAGAATTCTTGCTTTTTATTACGAAAACCCTTTAACAATCTTTTGTAAACAATAAATTGAAGAGGATACAAATCTGGATCAAAACACTTTTTCGAACCAGTGCAACCAAAGTAATTGTCATGAAAAGTATTTAATTGGCTGTAAACAAACAAAACCATGAACATCTGCCAAAGTTATCACAAAACACTTGAAAAATATTACAATCCATACACATCTAGCATCGTGAAAGAATAGAATAGCTTTGCTTTTCAATTAGAAAATTCTTCAAAAATCTTTTGTGAACAATAACTTCCAGATGATACACATCTGTATCAAAAAGCGTCGATAAACAACATCAACAAATAGAAGCATATAGTGGCAGAAGCCACTGATGGATATGTATTTATTTAACTATTCTATCTAAAACAATTGTTTGAAATAATTTTCCTTGAAATAATTTAATTGCTTTTAAAAAAACAAAATTGTGAATAGCTGCAAATATTTCTACAAAAGACTTGAAGATTACGATTTCTACACATCTAGCATCTTCAGATATCAGGAAAGTCTTGCTTTGCATTCCGAAAACTCCTCAATAATCTTTTGTGAATAATAACTTCAAGAAGACACAGACCTGTATCGAAATGCGTCGTTGAACAACATTAACAAATAAAATCATACAGTGGTAGAAGCCACTGATGGATATTTATTCATTCAACTAGGCTAACCAAATTATTTAATTGGCTTTAAGCAAAAATCACGAAAAGCTGTAAGAGTTTCCACAAAAGACTTAAAGAAGACTACGATTTCTAAATAACGATCATTGTCAAAGAATAGAACATTTTTGATTTTTATTCCGAAAAGCCTTCAACAATCTTTTGTAAACAATAACTTGAAGAGGATACAAATCTGGATCAAAACGCTTTGTCAAACCAGTCTCACCAAAGTAATTGTCATGAAAAGTATTTAATTGGCTTCAAACAAACAAAATCATGAACATCTGCCAATGTTACCACAAAACACTTGAAGAAGATTACGATCTATACACATCTAGCAACGTGAAAGAATAGAATAGTTTTGCTTTTTAATTAGAAAATTCTTCAAAAATCTATTGTAAACAATAACTTGAAGAGGATACAAATCTGGATCAAAACGCTTTGTCAGACCAGTATAACCAAAGTAATTGTCATGAAAAGTATTTGATTGGCTTTAAACAAACAAAATCATGAACATCTGCCAAAGTTACCACAAAATAATTGAAGAAGATTACGATCTATACACATCTAGCATCGTGAAAGAATAAAATAGCTTTGCTTTTCAATCAGAAAATTCTTCAAAAATCTTTTGTGAACAATAACTTCAAGAGGATACACATCTGTATCAAAAAGCGTCGATAAACATCATCAATAAATAAACGAATATACTGGTAGAAACCTTTATTGGGTATTTATTCATTTAACCAGACTAACCAAAATAATTTTTTGAAATAATTTTCCTTGAAATAATTTAATTGGTTTTAAACAAACAATATTGTGAATAGCTACAAATATTTCTACAAAAGACTTGAAGATTACGATTTCTACATATCTAGCATCTTTAGATATCAGGAAAGTCTTGCTTTGCATTCCGAAAACTCCTCAATAATCTTTTGTGAACAATAACTTTTAGAAGACACAGATGCGTATCGAAAAGCGTCGTTAAACAACATTAACAAAATAAAAGCATATAGTGGTAGAAACCACTGATGAATATTTATTCATTTAACTAGGCTAACCAAAATAATTTAATAGGCTTTCAAAAAAAATCACGAATAGCTGCAAAATTTTCTACAAAAGACTACGGTTTCTATGTATCGAGCATAATCAAATAATAAAAAATTCTTGCTTCTTATTCCGAAAACCCTTCAGCAATCTTTTGTTAACAATAACTTGAAGAGGATACAAATCTGGATCAAAATGCTTTGTCAAACTAGTGCAACCAAAGTAATTGTCATGAAAAGTATTCAATTGGCTCTAAACAAACAAAACCATGAACATCTGCCAAAGTTACCACATAAAACTTGAAGAAGATTACGATCTATACACAGCCAGCATCGGGAAAGAACAGAATAACTTTGCTTTTTAATAAGAAAATACTTCAAAAATCTTTTGTTAACAATAACTTCAAAAGGATACATATCCATATCAAAAAGCGTCGATAAACATCATCAACAAATAAACGCATATACTGATAGAAACCACAATTGGGTATTCATTCATTTAACCAGACTAACCAAAATAATTTTTAATATAATTTTCCTTAAAACAATTTAATTGGTTTCAAACAAACAACATTGTGAATAGTTGTGAATGTTTCTACAAAAGACTTGAAGATTACGATTTCTACATATCTAGCATCGTCAAATAACAGAAAAGTCTTGCTTTGTATTCCGAAAACTCCTCAACAATCTGTTGTGAACAATAACTTCAAGAAGATACAGATCTGTATCGAAAAGCGTCGTTAAACAACATCAACAAATAAAGCATACAGTGGCAGAAGCTACTCATGGCTATTTATTCATTTAACTAGCTTAACCAAAATAATTTTTTGAAATAATTTACCCTGAAATGATTTAATTGACTTTAAGCAAACAACATTGAGAATAGCTACTAATGCTTTTACAAAAGACTTCGAGATTAGGATTTCTACATATCTAGCATCGTCAAATAACAGAAAAGTCTTGCTTTGCATTGGGAAAACTCCTCAACAATCTCTTATGAACAATCACTTCAAGAAGATACAGATCTGTATCGAAAAGCGTCGTTGAACAACATCAACAAATGAAAGCATATAGTGGCAGAAGCTACTGACGGATATTCATTCATTTACCCAAACGAGCAAAAATAATTTTTGATATAATTTTCCTTAAAACGATTTGATTGGTTTTAAACAAACAAAATTATAAATAGCTGCAAATGTTCCTACAAAAGACTTGAAGATTACGATTTCTATATATCTAGCATCATCAAATAACACAAAAGTCTTGCTTTGCATTCCGAAAACTCCTCAACATCCTTTTGTGAACAATAACTTCAAGAGGATACAAATCTGTATCGAAAAGCGTCTTTAAACAACATTAACAAATAAAAGCATATAGTGGTAGAAGCCACTGATGGATATTTATTCATTAAACTAGTTTAACCAAAATAATTTTTTGAAATAATTTTCCTCTGTATGATTTAGTTGGTTTCAAACAAACAACATTGTGAATAGCTGCTAATCTTTTAACAAAAGACTTGGAGATTAGGATTTCTACATATCTAGCATCGTCAAATAACAGAAAAGTCTTGCTTTGCATTCCGTAAACTCCTTAACAATATTTTGTGAAGAATAACTTAAAGAAGATATTGTGGTGGAAGCCACTAATGGATATTTGTTAATGTAACCAGTCCAACTTAAATATTTTTTTGGAATAATTTTCCTCAAAATAATTTAATTGGCTTCGAACAAACATCATGAATAACTACAAAAGTTGCTATACATCTAGCATCGTCAATGAATGGAAAAGTCTTGCTTTTCATTTCAAAAACCCCTTCCACACACTTCTGTGAATAATAAGCTGAAGAGGATATAGATCTGTATTGAAGCTCATCGTTAAACAAGATCAATAAATAAACGCATACACTGGTAACAGCCACTGATGGATATTCATTCATTAAACCAGTCCTACCAAAATAATTTTTTGAAATAATTTTCCAAAGAAAGGATATGGATAAAGTGATAAAAAAATTCATTTCTGATCCGAAAAAGTGGATCATATTGATCTCAATTTGATATTCAGAACGTTACGCAAAGTTTTAATCTCCCGGGGTTAATTGTACTGTAAAAAAACTAAGGATTGATGACAAAATGAGGTTCTTATGAAGTGCAGCGAGTTAATAAAGCGCAGGGTCATTATACTTGAGACCAATCGAGCCACTCGGAAATAGATATTCGCTTCAAGTAACTTCTGTATATTTTCACAGAGGCTGATCTGTAAACTCTGGGTCACTTACTAAAGAGAACCTGATGGGAATTCAAGATGCCACCGAGAGTTTACGTGACGTGGGCACTTCAAAGCCGACAAGCCGCGTCACGTGTAAATGCAGTTTCACTTTTAGCATAAATGATCCGTCACTTTTTTATTACCTCTGGAAAAATTTGGGTCAAAACAAGCATCGTGTCACCACCCAACGTGGAATGGCATAGTCTTTTCTCATCTCATCGACCTTCCTTAAAAGTGGGCCTTTGATCTCAGATAATTTTATTAAAATAAGAAGCTTCAATTTACTAGAGTATTTTAGCTTCTTCCCTTTGTATGTAATTTCATTGCATGCGAAATATAGTACATGATCTAATTAAAGATATGAGAATGGCAACTGCATGAGGACCAATTTTTCGAAATTCTGTTTTTAGCTATTTCAAATTCAGGGATTGGAGGGGAGTGGGTCAGTGGAAGTATTTTACGAACTAAGATAACGTTTAGTGTATTTCCTGATGATAAATTTTAACAAAGTTTGGAAATTTTACGAAAAAGTACCCCGCAACGGTACAGTAAAGTTATTCGTTGAAAAAGTTGGTTTTCTATTAAACAGTTAAATTTTCATTGAAGAGGTTTATTTTGAAAAAAAACCCCACCCAGTTGAGCTTAACCAAAAAAGACATATTTTAAACCAAATAGTTGAATACTCTTCCTAAAAGATGAATTTTGAAGAAAGAAGATTAATATTCTACAGAACAGACGACTTTTGAACAAAGTACATTAATTTTTAACAACATTTTAAATTTTGGAGCGAAAAATGCGGATTATCTTCAAAACAGTTAAATTTGTAACCCAAAAATATGATAGTTGGATTTATAATAAAAAAATATTACATTTTTAATTAAAGAAGATGAATTTAAAAACAAACAGTGGCTTTTCCAGCTAGAAAGATATTTTTGCAACCAAAAATTTAAGGGTCAAACTTCCAGTTAAAAAAAAGTTAATTTCGAAACAAAAAATGTCCAACTAGTTGAATTCAATAAAAAACATACAAATTTCAAGCTAAATAATAGGTGAATCTTCATCTTAAAAGATGAATTCTCAACAAAATTGTTAAATTTTGAAGCCAAAAGACGAATTATTATCTGTAAAATGGATGCATTTTCAACCCGAGAATGTGATTTTCGAGCAAAAAAATTAAATTTCTACCAAATAGTTAGATTTTCATTGAAAAGTTTATTTTTTAACTAAGCAGTTGATTTTGTAACCAAAAATGGAATCATATTTCAGACTTTTTCCTCTATAAGTCTCTTTACCGCTTCTGGAGAAAATTTTTCTTTTCCTCTATTTACAAGAAACTTCCCCCTTTTCCTCATTTTCTCATTATTTTGTAATAGAACCCAATTAGAAAATCCAAAAATGTTTGGTTTATAGTTTATTCTTTTTGGTTCAAAATTCTACTATAGTTTTTGTTTGGAATTCATCTCGTTTGGTTAAGAATTCAACTATTTGGTTGACAATTCAATTATTTTGTTGCAAATGTAACTATTTTGCTGAAAATTCATCTTTTTCCTCAAATTCAACTATTTGGTTAAATTCGATCTAATTTGTCAAAATCTAATTTTTTAAATTGAAGATTCTTCTCTTTGGTTGAAAATCCACCTTTTCTAGTTGAAAAATTCAATCATTTGGTTGAATGTTCAACTTTTGTTAAAAATAAACTTTTTGTTGTTAAAGAATTTAGTTGAGGAAATTGTTTTTGGCTAAAAACCTAACAAGTTTTTTCAAAATTCCTTTTTTTTTGTTGACTTAAAATGAACTTCTTCATCTAAAAATGTGACTCTTCTATTCTTGGTTAAAAATTGATATTTTTAATTGAAAATTGATCTGTTATAGTGAAAAATTCAATTATTCGGTTAAAAATGCATGTATTTTATGGAAAATTCATCGTTTTTGTAGAAAATAGACCTGTTTCTTCAGAAATTATTCCTTTTTGACTGGTTTGATTCAACTTTTTTTAATTTTATATTAAAATATATTTTGTTTGAAACTTCAGCTATTACACGTTTCCTTAACAATTCATCTTTTTTGTTTGAAAATTCAACTATTGATATTTTTGGGTTAAAAAATCAACTATTCTGGTAGAATCCTGAACTTTTGTTGTAAATTCGTATTTTTTCCTGTTGCTAAAAATTAATTTCTTAGACTGAAAATTTAACTATTCCATTTCTTGTTGAAAATTGATATTTTTAGTTGAAAATTTATGTATTTTTTGTAAGTTTATCTTTTTAGTAGAAAATTAATTTTCTTGTTTGAAAATGCATCCCTTTTGGCTGGATTAATTCATCTCTTTTTGATTTTGCAATAAAATATTTTTGAGCTTAACTATCAACTATTACTTTGTGAGAAATCAATTTTTCTGATCGATGATTGATCATTTTAGTTGAAAATTCAACCATTTGGTTGTAAATCAACTCTTTTTCGTAATCGATACTTCGGGGTTAAAAATTTAACAGTTTTCTGGACAATTCATCTTTTTTGCTGAGAATTCATGAATTCATTAAAAAATTAAACAATATGGTTGAAAAATAAAATATGTTGGTAGAATAAATATATTTCAAATATTCAATAAGCCCAAAAAATTTGTTACTATAGTTTTGTGATATTGCAAAGAAAATATACAGTTTTATAATTTATAAAATGAAAAACTGGTTAAGGACTATTTGGTTTTCCTCCTCTACCATACAGAAAAAATTTGTTTCTAATGTTTTCACATCTTCAATGTAGAGATTATAAGGAACACATGCTCCCACTATCAAAATTTTATATTCAAAACCTTTCACAGAAAACTCTTTTTGGTGATCCTGCAAAATTTTTTGTTTGTTGGTCCTCATTCAGTTTTCATTCTCATGCCTTCAATTCAACTTATTCATGAGGACGATTTAAAAGAAATGATGAAGCAAAATATGAGCCATTAGTAGCATCATCTCTACTAAAATGAAACACTGACAAATGTAGGAATCGTGGAGAAATTACATAACACATTTTTGCTAATGGTATCGCTTTCACGTCATGAACAGCAATTTCCTATTCTTAATATGCACGAGTAAACATAAGTTTTTTTTCAGTGGAACCCTCCTATTAGTTTCAAGATCCTCTCCCCTTCCCGGAAGTATAGAAACGCTAAATTGATCCTCGAAATAGATATTTTTCTAGTTATTCGCTTCTCAAATAAACTTTCCACGACTCAGGGTTGCTACAAAGCCTGAAATTTGCAAAACGAGATTTGCAATATTTATTTGGTCTGCTTTATTTCATTTCATCATAAAAGTTCAAACAACATGCATCTTATGGTTGTGGAACAGAGATTCAAATAATTTAAAAGAAAAACACCTTTAGAAAAAAATAACCTTCAGAAGAACCTACATCAAGAATCTTTCAAGTATTTTCTTTTCAAGTAAATTATAGAATGAACTCTTTATTTACCTAATGTGCATATTTAAAAAAATATTCAAGATCTTCAAAAAGAATCATCTGCCTTTCTTTTGAAACGAAGAAAACAATGGAAAATCTTTGAAAGACTTTTTCAATTTCTTTTTGGATGAAAATAAAATAAAATCAGGGAAGTGCAAACTTTGCAGTTCAGAAAATTCCTTAAATGAAAAAACATATAAATGACAAGCAACAATAACACTGGTGTGAAAACTCATCTTCAAAATTTCCATCGAAAGGAATTTAAAGAAACCTATCCTTTAGAAAATATTTTTAAAAATTTGATATATGTATCTTAGTATCAATTTTGAAAAATCTCATCGCGCGTTTTGCAGCAACATGTAAATTATGTGCCGAAGAAGGAAATGGAAGAATTATTTGAATGAAAAACAGGAATACTTCTGAACTAGTGAGACATTTAGAAAATTATCATCAGGAAGTTCAAAAAGCGATCTACGGAAATTTCAATTCATCAGGGTACACAAAGCAAGAGGTTTATTTTTCTACGTAATCTTTCATAAATAAAGTGTAACATTCAGAAATAATTTTGAAAAATCTGCAATTTTTATATCAGTAG
Organism: Andricus quercusramuli; assembly: GCA_932178445.1. Classification (NCBI taxonomy): domain Eukaryota; kingdom Metazoa; phylum Arthropoda; class Insecta; order Hymenoptera; family Cynipidae; genus Andricus; species Andricus quercusramuli. Next base: position 226,676 of record CAKNXH010000135.1, read on the forward strand.
AAGCTATCTCAACATAAAAATTTATTAGGCAGAAAATAGAATTTATTTGTTCTATGGAATAATATAAGTTTTTGCTATTAGTTTGTCTTTTTTTATTATGTAATTTTTTGTATTTAGCATGTTAGTAATTTAAAACAAGTTTCTGAAAATGTTTTTGGTTTGCTATTAATATATATGTCAAGTAATCACATTTTTCAATATTTTTAGAGTACACTTTACCAAAATAACTTATTTTATTTTACAAAAAAACATGCAAGAAGAATAAGAATAGTGGATGAATGATAAGGAGAATTTGTCCAAAGAGACATGCGCCAAGTTTTTGAAAATAAAATTATCTCGAAAAATCGAATAAATTTAAATAAACATCCCGAGGAACTTTTCTTTCTTGTTTGTCCACTTTCTGCAATACCAAAATTTTCTTTTACTTTTGTATTTTGGAATAAAACTTACTTTTGACCTCATTTCTCGGAATGTGATGACTTTTTCCTTCTTATTATTTCGATTAAAGTTTGAAACATCTTAACAGCATTTTTTCGCTTTATTTATTATTGGAAACTAGATTTGTATTTCATTTTTTTCACTCTACACCCAGAAAAAAAGTTTCGAAATTATTACCCCCCCCGCCGGGCGCGCGCCCCCGATCAATTTTATTATATTCCATCCAGAACTATTCTAAATCTTACTTTTCAAAGTGACTTCTTATTGTTCAAACCACCTTTTTTTTGTTATCTTACAATATCCCAAATTTACGGTATTTTCTATATTCCATGACCCGAATTCTATGTGAAGACTTATTTCTCAATATATATTCTTTATTATTTTTAAAGCTCTACCTATCAAAGCAAAGTTAATAAATAAGAACAATTAAAAATAACGAATATGTGCAGAAATAGGTATTCACATATATTATTCAGGCCACAGCATTCAGAAAATAATATTAATTCACGATGATATAAGATAATAATTTTTTCAAACAAATAAAAACTATTTCAACAATTAGCAGTAGATTGAAAAATCTAAGAATTAGGAGTAAGTAATATAACTTATTAGAAGAAATGGGAAAACAAATATTTTATTCAGCTTTTTCAAGTCAAAAATTATATTTCAACAATTGTACATAGTTTGAAAATAAAAAAAAATCAAATCAACAAAACTCCACTCTTCAAATTCATAAATCAGACTGGACTATTTACAAAATACCATTATTTTGCGACGTTATACAATAATAAATTGTTGAATCAAATTAAAATTTTTCCAAAAATGAGGAGTGACTTGAAAAAAGGAAGATTCAGGCTCATCTTTTGAAGCTTGTTAAAAAACTAGCAAGAGAGTACGATTTTCTAGCTTTTCCCATTGGAAGGTTGGATTCTAACAATAATAAATTGTTTAAATGTAAAAAAGAACAATATGAAATTAAAGTATACACGCTCCAGATTCATTGAATAGACCATAAAATTCATGAAATACCACCAATTCGCGATATCCTGTAAAAATGAAATTGTTCAAATGAACAAAAAGTGTTTGAACCTTGGTTTCAACATATTGAAAATTACTTGAAAAATATATGAACTTTTGTAATTTATTCAGTCATGAGGATCTATGAAAAATGAAATAAAAGAGTAATAATTGAGGGCAATATTCCATAAAATCCTTATTGCACTTGAATGGGATAACGTTTGGAGTACCATGAAAGGGGCTCAGGAGAGTTGAAATTAAAAATCAATGATGTGTTTGTATTCCTTGAAGAGTTTTCGTGAGACAATGAAAGTATTGCCTATACTTTATTATTTATTTTCACTTTTTTTGACAGATTTTACAAAAATGTACATTTTCCACATATCCATAGGAACCTACAAAAATTACGAGGGGGAGTGTTTCGGCCACCCAATTGGTCACTTTCGAAGTGCTGTACAAGCCTCGATAGTCGAAATCTTAGAAGAAGAAAAAAACATTTTGAAAACATTCAAAAACATTTATAATACATCACTTTCAAGATGAACTTTGATCAAAGAAAATTTAAGCAGAGGATAGTCAACAAACCTGCCATTCATCTTTTTTGACGATGAAGAAACTGAAAGCATTCTGAGTACCATCATGAGAAAGCGATAGTTCCTAAACGGAATAAAATAAGAGTTTTATGAATCCATAAAGCGCTTCGAAGAAACTCAAAAAAAAAAGTTTTGGGCATTCTAAAAAAGAACACTTCCAAAATGTAAGTGATTATCGATGCAGGGACTTTATTCAATGATCAATCATACTATTGTCATCACGGGTCACTTCAACGATGAAGATTAGATTTTGAGATCGCATTAAAAAAAAATTTCATTTCGAACAACTAAACGGCGTCAAAGTGTACTGAAACAAAATTGAGCCATAATTGGTTCACACTGAGCAATAATTTATGCATATGGAGCAATATAAAATTAAAACCAATACAATTGTAAGAAAATGATCTGGAACAACATTGAATCGCTAGTTTTTACTGTGTGCTAATTAGTGATGGCGTAAATATGGATAATGCATCAGCAAATACGAAATTGATGCAAAAACTAGCGGATTTAATGATTTCCCTTTTTGGCATCCACTTTGGTTCTAATGACCTGTTCTAATCCGCTTCTAATCCGTGGCTTTGCTCACATAATAAATTCAGCTGCAAAATACATACATGCTTCTTGACTTGGAGCTTGATGAACATTATTGTGAAGTGTCTGAAGTTTGTGAAGATGAAGATAAATATGCGGAAGAAGATCAGGAAAGTCAATAAGAATTCACATCCGAATCGATAGTAATAGTACCCTTAAGAGTGCTCTTCGAAAAATCAAAATATTCTGTACAATGGCGTGAGAAATTATAATCTGTCTGTGACGTTAACAAATTTGTTTCCTTGCGAATTTCCAAGCAAATTCCCAGCTTCGCATTCGCGAGAGTTGATAATGAAGATTAAATTTGAGGAAAAATTAAGACTCAAATTAAAGAACAATGTTTCTAATTATCTGCGAAATGGCTTTGACGAAACAATAGATGAAACCTAACAGCTAATTGAAAGGGGTTACAACATTTATACGATGAAATCGGAGCAAGTACTGAGAAATGATAAAAAAAAAATCTTCTAGGGATTTGTTGGTCACCAGAGGAATGAATCTAGGCTGCCTGGAATCATGCGCATAAATGATCGAAAGGTGGACGATCTGAAAGAAATTGTAAACACTTTTTCTTGTTAAACCTCTTTGCTACATTTCTAACTTAGCACCAGATAAAGGAACTTTCCGAAAATTTGGGAAAAGGCAAGAGTGTTCCAAGTACTCAAAGCTGGTCATGAATAATTAATTAGTAACTATCGGCAAATCTCAATAACCAACAGTTTATCAAAGGTATTTGAGACAAGTATTGCAAGTTTTAATGTCTTACATCATCAGCTTGAAAATAGCTAAATTCCAACATGGTTTTATTGTTGGTAGCTCTACATTAACAAACCTAGCAGTCAACACCCAGTTTGTAGCTGAAGCCTTGAGAGTTCAGAAACACGTTGATTTATACTTAGCCAAATGGTTTGATATCTTGACCACGATATCCTAATTCAAAAGTTCCAAAATACTGATTTGCCCGGAAATGGAGTGCTGTTACTGCAATATTTTTTTATAGATAGGAAACACTATGTCCAATATGCAGCACATAATTCCACTTCCTTTACACCATCCTCTGTTGTTTCAAAGGACTCTAACCTTAGCCAAATCCAGTTTACAATTTTCTTCAACGACAACATTGCAGCAAGTAAGACAAATAAAATAATTTTTGCTGATGGTACAAAGACTCAAATTAATATTGCATATTATTATATGCAAATTGACAGTGTAAGGGATTGTATAACATTGCAGATTGAGCTCAGGGAATTCATGTGATGGTGTAGGGATTTTATGAAGCAAACGAGAGAGTATGTAATGACAATTAGAGACCTCGAATAATTTAAATCATAATAATTTTATGGAAACACTGGCAATATGTATACAATATATACAATGTATACAAATTGCGACCCTATAACTGTGTTTTTGTTGTGTTTGTGAGAATAATGATCAGATTCAATGATCAAGTTCAAATATACAATTTTAGACTTCTCAACTAGATGGAAAAAGCTTTGGAATTTGTATACAACAGCAATGCTGAAATAAAACCTCTGAGCCTTTCCTCTACCGAATGGCTGCTCTTAACAGTAATTAATCGATGTTAAGAGATTTTACGGTTTCATGCGTCTAAGAGAATAATAAATGATAAAAAGTGTCCTAGATATAAGATGACATTCTTCAGACCAGAAAAGATCTCAATGAAGTAGAGAAGATCCATTATTGTAATAAAAACAGTCGACGATTCGAGAGATAAAATGCTCTTCTCATCAGGAAAAATTAATCCATATTCATCAATAAGAAGTCCACTATTTTGACACACTAACAAGAAGTTAGTTTGTAGTTAATTATGTAGTTTTTGAAAATTTTATTTTATACATGTTGAAAGACAGAGCATAAAAAAACAAGGGTTTCAATTTTTTTTCAGCTCATTCTTCTACAAACTTATTTTAAACCTCAGCTATGTTCACTATAATGATCAATGTGGAATCCGGAAAACAACTTGAATACTTTCTATATTCATATCGTTTAAAATAAACTAATTGACGCTTAATTTCGCTCCATTAACTTTTGACTTCCCTTTTTTTCAAAATGAAAGTTTATTTTTTTCCGTGACAATATTCAACAACTACAGAAAATTCGAGAAGAAACTCTTAGATCATGATATCCTCAGAGCTGCCGCAAACTAATGTACTTAAAAAAGCGAATAATTGAAGCTAAAAAATGACTCAAAGTTACTTGCATTCACCAGATTAGATAAAATTATGTTGTTGAATTCGGGGATAAAAACCAAAGTCACAATTGCTAGAATAAATTTTACAAGCAACGTTCAGACAAATTGGAATCTAACCAAATAGTTGAATTTTCTACTGAAAAATATAATTTTAGAACAAAGGAAAAGAGAATTTTCAACAAAATCGTTCAATTTTCAAACATAGAGGTAGAATTTCAAGTAAAATGATGAAGATTCGTCAAAAAAATTAATTTGTAACAAATTAGTTCAACTTTTTGCCAAGTCCTTTATTTCTCAATCAAAAATGAGGAATATTTGACAAAATAGCTGAATCTTTAACCAAAAAAGATACGATTTTCACCAGTGAGATTAATTTAAAAAAAGATATGATTTTTGACCAAAAACGTTAATCTTAAATCAGGAAAATAAATTTTCTACAAAAAACAGGAATTTTCAACAAATTTCATAAATTTTCGACCAAATAGTTTCATTCTGAAATAAGAGATATCGATTTTTAACTAAATAGTTGAATTTTCATAAAAAAAATTTCAACCAAAAGTAGAATAGTTTAATTTTCTGTTAAAAATCTAATTCTTAACCGAAAAAATAACGGGATTTGAGCAAAATAGTTGAATTTTCTACTGGAATAGTTGAATTTTCAGTTTAAAAAATTAATTTTCAACAAAGTAGTTACGCTTTCAACCAAAGATGACTTTTCTATTAAAATGATGAATCTTCAATCTTTTAACCAAAAATAAAAAAATTAAATTGTTAGTTGGAACCATTAATTAAACAAAAATGTTAACAAAATACTCAAATTGTTGAATACAGAGATGACTTTTCAACAAAAATTATGAACTTTCGATAAAGAATATAGTTTTTAACGACGAAGTGCATTTTTTAGCCAAGTAGTTTCATTTCCAATAAAAAAAGACGAACATTCAATAAAATAGATGAATCCTGAACCAAAACAAAATATTAATTGATTTTCCAAGAAACAGTTTCATTTTTAAACAAACAATATGAAATTTATACCAAAAGTGCATGAATTCGCAACCAAATAGTTAAATTTTTTATTGAAAAATATAAATTTTCAACCAAGAATGAAATAGTTAAATTTCTAGTCAAAGTAATTCATTCTGAAAAAAATAATTTTTCAACAAAGTTGTTAAATCTTCAAAGACAAAGGTGAATATTCAACTAAAATGATGAATTTTCGATCAGAAAAATAAAACAGATTATTAGTTTTCAACTGAACAGCAGTATTTTAATCCAAAGAATATTAAGTTTCAGCTCAAAGAGACGAGTTCTGAAAAAAATAGATGAATTTTAAAAAAAAATCATTTTTAACCAATTTTTAACATTTGAAAAATTCAAATTTCCAAGAAAATACATAAATTTCCAAGCAAATAGTTGAATTGTCGACCAAAAAGATCAATTTTAAACTAAGAAGTTCAATTTTTAACCGAAAAAGATGAGTTTCCAACAGAATACATGGATTTTTATTGAACTAGTTGAAGTGTCTACTAAAAAGCATAATTTTTCAATCAAAAATAAAATAGTTAAAGTTTCAGTTGAAAAAATCAACTTCCAATAATGAAAACGAATTTTGAAATAAACAGTTACATTTTCAACAAAATAGATGAATTTTCAAATGAAATGACGAATCTGCACCCAAAAAAATTAATTTAACAAAAAATTTAAATCCTCAACCAAGGCAGATTATTTGCTAATCCAGAAAAAGATGAATTTTCAAAAAATGAGTTACTTTTCAACCAAGAAACATGAATTACCAACTACACAGCTAAACTTGAACAAAAAAAGTGAATTAAATTTCATCGAAATATTTGCATTTATAAATAAATAGATAAACTTTCAAGCAAAAGAGGAAAATTTTCAACAAAAAAACTGAATTTTTAACTAAATAATTCAGTTTTCATTGTAAAGGTAGAAATTTTATTGAAATTATAATAAAAAAAGATGAAACTGTGACCCAAGATAGTTGCATTTTTAACCAAACAATCGAATTTTTAAGCCAAATAGCTTGAAAATTCTACAATTTGATTTGATTTTTTTTTAATCTTGACTGAAAAATTTTGTTTTGGTTAAAAATGCAACTAATTTGTGGAACATTCGACTTCTTGATTTGAAAATTCCTCCTTTTTAGAAATTTAATTTATTTTGGTCAAAGATGTAACTGTGTGGTTAAAAATTAATCTTTTTAGGCAGGAAATCAATTCTTTGGATCAAAAAATTTAACTATCTTGTTGAAAATTTGATGTTTTTTTGTTGTTGAAAATTAATTTTTTCACTGAAAATTTAACTGTTACATTTTTTATAGAAAATTTATTTTCTTTAGTTAAAAATTCGACTATTTGGTTGAAAATTCATATTTTTTGTTAGGAAAATAATTCTCTTGGTTTAAAATTCACTATTCGCTGAAAATTAATTGATGTATTTCGTTGAAAGCTTTTTTGGAGAAAGTCAATTTTTTTTATAAATCTGTTTGGTTAACAATCATCTGTTTTAGTTGCGAATTTAAGTATTTTGTTGGAAATTCGTCTTAGTGGCTGAATTCAACTGTTTTTATTTAAAATCAAAATATGTTTTTGTTAAAATATCTAATATCACATTGTTTGTTGAAAATTAAACTTATTAGGTTCAAAAATCAACTCCTTGGTTAAAGATGAACTACTTTCTTAAAAATTCATTTTTTTCTTATAAAGATTCATAATTTTGGTTGAAAATTGAAATACTTTGTTGAAAATCCGTTTTTTGATGTTCAAAATTTTTCAAATTTTGTTGTTGTTTTCAAACAGAAACTTTTACAATTTGGTTGAAAGTTCAATTGTTTGATTAAAAATTCAACTTTTTAGTTGAAAATTGACTTTTTTTGTGGAAATTTTATATTTTCGGATTGAAAATTCACTTGTTCTGTGGAAAATTCATCTTTTGGGTTAAAAATTCTAGTATTTTGTTGAAAATTAAAACGTTTTGTAGAAATCTCATCTTTTTATCTTGGAAATTCAACTTTTTGGAGGAATTTTTTTCTTTATTGACTGGAAAGTCTTTCTCCGTTAAAAGTTTAACTTTTGTTGAAAATTCGTTTTTTTTTTCATTTGAAAGTTTAACTCTTCTGGTAGAAATTTCATCTTATTTTTCAATTGTACTATTTCTAATTTAAAATAAAAATCTTTCCTTGGTTAAAATATCAACTATTACATTTTTTGTTGAGAATTCATCTTGTTTGGTTGGAAATTCAACTAGGTAATTTATGCCAGGCTCCTTAGATCAGATTAGAACATTTAAAAGTTAAGCATTACAAAACTTCATTAAGTTAAAAAAAAAAGATATGTAGGATTGAATAATATTAAATTAGAAAACCTAAAAACTCCACGTCATAATCAGTAATAATAGAACCTCAAACAATTTTAATATTAAGGTAATATATATTTAAAATCGAACAATTTTGAATTTAAAGTATTTCAACTGAAAATCTAAAATTAGTTATTCAAAGTCAATCATATTTTTCATACTTGTATGAATTACAAGTAAATTGTTATTATTAAATTCATGTGCAATGCATAATAATTATTTAGTTTAATGTTAATAATTAATAATTATTTGGGATCACTGGGCAATAAGGGACCAAATAAAAATATAATCGGTGAACGGAAGGGAAGGAATCGGGGAGTTGGGGAATATAATACTTCAGAATATTTGGGAATATTTACGAATACTTCCGAATACGTGGGAATATGTAGGAATATAACGAAAGATTTGATAATATAAAGAATATTATGTTATATATATATATATATATATTATATATATTATATATCTGGGAATATTGAAAGAATTTATGAAAATATTTAGTGAGTGAACCAAGAATATCTAATTAGTCGACCCCTCGCTGAACGTCAACAGACAATAAACTTCGTAATACTCTTGAAGGTACTTTAGCCAATCACCTAAGCATTATGAGAAATACAAACGGATTTACTGCGGTCTACTTATTCTTGATGCAAAGCATACAGTGAAACTTTTGCTATGACCCCTGTGACCAAATGGGGTCGTGAAATGTCATCCACGTCTTTAGAAAAGTTTGCGACTATTTACTGTGAATTGAGTAGTAAGCGATCTATGATGAATCAATTTTCTTTTTAATGAGTCATGCCTTGTTTTATAGCATTTTTAGGACTTCAGGAATATGATTACTGACCCTTGGTTAACAAAAAAGTTGTATTCCATTAAAATTCGGTTTTGAAAATGTTGTAACCTTCAAAAAATACAAATCGATGTCCGTTCATTTTGTACTGAAGTGTTCAATATTTTATAAAAACTGCCAATAAAAAACACAAGCTAATAGATTCAATAATTCGATAATATTGGATAACCACCTATATGGTTCCCTCTATATGATCCTACTCGGATACCACAAAAGTTTCCCTAAACATTCCTGGAGGATTCCAGTGGAAGTTTCGAAGAATTTCGAAAAATCTTCCAGGTAGGTTTTCGGAAATAGGTGAATGTCCGCGTATCAAGGAAGGTTCCCAAGAAGGGTTCAGAAAATTTTCATGAGAATTTTCGCATTATATTAATTTAATTATGTTATTAAATTAAATTTCTCATTGACATTTTCCAAACCTTCCTTGATACGCGGATATTTACTGATATCCGGGAACCTTCCTGGAATATTTTTCGGAATCATCCGAACCTTCCATTGGAATATTCAAGGTATGTTCAGGAAAAATTCGGTGCTATCCCTAAATAGCACACTTCCGAAAAAACCATGTCTGCCCCAGGATTAGACGTATGGTTAGTGAGGTTACGTGGGTTAGTGTTTCCAGATGATTATATTGTTATGGCAAGGTCAATCGAAGATTTGTTAAGAATTTTGAGCAAACTGAATATAAGCATGAAGAACATAGGACTCACAATTAACATAAATAGAACAAAAATTATTGTGTTCGAAGGATAGGGTGAGAATGTATATATATGTAATTTAATATACATAATTTAAATATATTCCCAAATATTTTCTCACATTCCTACACATTCTCTCATATTGATTAATTTTATATTACAAATAACAGATTACAAAATTAGCTTCGAATGCTTCATTTCAATTGTAGTTGGAACAATATTTTTTGATAAAATAAAACTGGGAGAAAATGTTTCGTTCATTCGAACGTTCTGAACATTAGGCATATATATTCCCGAATATTCTTTATGGAATATATTCCTGGTACACGAAAAATCAGAGTGGTCGACCCCTCGATCAAAAATGTCTAGCAACGCTCGTAGTTGTCTGCTCTCTTTAAATTTGCAGATGCCACTCAAAGTTTCCGTCAGAGTCTACTCGAAACTTTTCCCAAAGTCTTGGAAAATCCGTTACGTCCCAAGTCGTTGTTGCGACGAAACACAATTGTTTCGAGACTCCTGTCAGATTTGAGTTGGTGGAAGTAGATGGAAGAAGACAGGAAAACAAACAAGCAAGAAATCAATGACTGCGATTTTCGCTTAATTTTCTAGCCCCTTTCAAAAGTCCTAATTAGGACCTGCTGCATCTGCTATTCGTGATTGATTTCCAGCAAGGCTGGCAATGCACTGATGCAACCACCAATGTGGATCGATCTATCGCGGTTTGGCTCCGATGGGAACGATCCTTTTTTCATTTTTTAAAAAAATTTTTTTCCGCCATCCGCAACCACGAACAAAATGCAACGAGTAAAAGATTTCGTGTATCGTACTATAAAACCTCGTGAGAAGGTTATAATCCCAAGCTGGCCGTATCAGGCATTATCGGTCCATTAGCCGCTGCTCGTTAAATAAACAAGGATCCGCGATGAATATTGGAACGAGGATCTGGATTTTCTAACGAGGCCTTCTGTCAGTTATTTCATCCTAAATCTTCTTTTTGCTTATTATTTTCTTGATATCCAAGGGAGTACATTAAAATATTAATACATTAATACCGAAGTCCGGTTTAAAAATTCCACGACTTTTCAGATGCATGTCCACTTTGGGAACGTCAGACTTCTCTGATCAAAACATAAAATTTAAAGACAAATATTATCGGCAAAAACAAAAAAGTAGAATTTTCTTCCGAACAGTTAAATTTTCAAGCCAAAAAAAAAATCTTCAATCTGAAAGGGCGAATGTTCAACGAAGCAGATGACTTCTAGACCAAAAGAGATGGCTCTAATGAAATAGTTGAATTTTGACCCAAGAAGATTAATTTTCTACCAAAACACGAATTTTTAACAAAATACATGAATTTTCAACCGAACAGTTGAATTTGAAGTTGAAAAAATAATTTACAACAACAAAGAAACGAATTATTAACCAATTCAATTCGACAAAATAGACGATTTTTTAACAAAACTGTTGAACCCTCAACTAAATACCCTTTCTTTCAGCAAACTTTGAACAAATAAGATTAATTTTCTACCCAAATGCACGAATTTTTCAGAAAATTGTCGAGTTTTGCAAGCTAAAAAATGGAATGTTTTAAAAAAAATTGACTTTAGAACCAAAAAAAAAACTTTCAGCAACAACAAAAAAAACATTTGTTAAAGAATATAGTTAAAGTTTTGAATGAATCATTTAATTTTCTACCAAATTTCAAGCCAAAGAGAAAATTTTTTTACAAAAGAGTTGAATTTTCAATCCGAAAATATAAATTTTCAACAAAAAAGTTAATTCACGACCAAATAGTTGGATTTTCGACTAAAATTATGATAAAATCAATTTTTGTTAAAAAAAAAACGATGAAGAAGAATAATTTTCTACCGAGAAATAGGAATTTTCAACAAATTACATGGATTTTCAAGGAAATAGTTAAATTCTTAACTAAGTAGTTAAACTTTCAACCAAATAGTTGAATTTTCGAAAGAAAACGAGAAAGATGAAATTTCAACAAAATACGTACATTTTCAAGAAAATGAATTATCAGCCGAATAGTTGAGTCTTTTACAATAAAAAAAACTTGCAAAAAAATAACTAATTTTCTTAAAAAAGAGATGAATTCCCGAACAAATAGTTGAATTTTGAAGTAAAAGAGATAACTTTTCATAAAAAAATGGTACAGTCAAAAAACTAAATTTCAACCACTAACAAAAACCAGTTCAATTCAACGAAAAAAATAATTTTAACAAGATTGTAAAATTTTCAAGCTGAAAAATGGGATGTTTTAGAAAAAAGTTGTTTTATAAACCGTGAAAGAAGAATTTTCAACAAGAAAGTAAATTTTCAATCAAGAAAGATGAATTTTCAACCAAATAGTTTAATTTCCAACTTAAAAAGATCGATGTGTAACCAAAAACGAAATCATTAAATTTTCAATTTAAAAGACTAGTTTTGAACAAAAGGAAACTCATTTTTAACTAGTTAAATTCAAATAAAAAAGTCGAATTTTTAAGAAAACTGTAATTGAATCATCAGCCAAAATTATAAATTTTTAACAAAGAAGATTTATTTTTTACAAAATAGTTTGATTTTCAACTTGTGAAGAAAATATTTTCAACCGGAAATGAAATAGTTAAATTTTCAGATAAAAAGTTAATTTTTGATTAAAAAAAGAATTTGCAACAAATTAGTTACATTTTCCAGATAAATAATTCAATTTTTTCCAGAAGCTTCATTTATGTACCAAAGAAATTTAATTTTTAACAAAAGATATGAATTTTTAACAAAAAAGTTCATTTTCGACCAGATGGTTTAATTTTTCAGCAAATTATTAAATTTTCAAGCCAGAAAGACGTAGGTTGTAGGAAAAGTTGATTTTTCAACCAAAAAATGAATTCTCAATAAAACATATAATATTTATTATTTTAACAAGAAACGATTTTAATTCTTAATAAGAAAAAGTAGAATTCAATAAGATAATACGAATTTTTAAGAAAATATTTGAATTCTCGACCAAAAAAGATTAATTTTCAACCAAGCAGTTGTAAGATTAACTTTCTATAAAAAAAATCAATTTTCACTGAAACAGTTGACTTTTTAACCAAAAAGAATACTTGTCAACAATATTGTGTAGTTTTCAAAGAATAAATTGATTTTCAATCAAATAGTTGAATTTTCAAACAAAAGGTGTATTTTCAACAAAATACATGTGTTTAAAATAATATAGTTGATTTTTCAGTTAATCAAATTAACGCCCGACCAAGAAAATCGAATTTTAGAAAAAAAGTTAGGTTTATCACCAA
>CAKNXH010000135.1:239842-271992 GCA_932178445.1 Andricus quercusramuli
CTTAACAAGGAACAAATTATTTTCAAGGATATAGTTAAATTTTCAACGAAACCATTTTTAATTAAAATCCAGAATCTTCTACCAGGAAAATACATTTTTAACAAAGTAGTTCAACTTTTAACCAAGTAGATGAATTTTTAACTGCGGATGGTATATTTTTCTCGACTGGAAATGTCAGTTTATGCAAATGAAGAATTAAGTCATAACCCACATAATCCCATTAAATTTTCAGAACAAAATCTGAATAAGTTTACTTTATTTACGGAAAATGTCTACCAAAATATTTGAATTTTTAACCCAAAAAGACGAATTTTCAAGAAAACAGTTCATTTAAAAAAAATTATCTTTCAAAAATCTTGTTGAATTTTCTTAAATATAGATTAATTTGTCATGAAACAGTTGAATTTTCAGCCAAGATCATGAATTTAGAAAGACGAAGACAAATATTTTTTAAGTACATTTCGTTTTTTTTCCCTCTTCTCTGAACATTAAAGAACAATATTTTCCCATCATAAATATATAGCTCCTAATAACCTCTTACTTCCATAACTTTCTCATTATTTTCTATTTTGAATGCTACCACAGAAAAAGTTTTTTGTTTCTCCTATAAAATTTCATTTTCTGGCTTTACCTAGTTATTATAGTGCCTCAATTTATTACTGTCAGACAAATTTAAAACTCTTCCAGACAAATGACATATACATGTAATTGTAAAAACTTGCAAATTTGAAGTATCTTATTTCCAAATCACACATTGCAAATTTTTATTTTTCAATTTCGTAATTTTGGTCTGTTGATGAACAAAGGACTGCTGTGGAGGTTCCCTTTGGTGGGGGATGATCATCCACATAGTCAGAGAAGGTTAATACCCTAGTTTCACATATCTACCCCAAATTTGGTAAACAGTTGTTACTCCACATGAATAATAATGAATTCACAATGTGATGTCCATAATAATTGTCAAGACTTTAATTTCCTAAGTTAGAAACAGTCTCAAGCTTATCCTTTAAGTTTCCATGTTAGAGTCAAAGTTTCTATGAAAGTTTCGCTAGGCCAATTTTTCCTCTAGGACTATACAACTGTAAATTACCCCAGTTCATAAGTGGATTATGGGGGATTACTCTGATTACCGGAGTTGTTTCCCCCTCGTATCATCATAATTTTCTTCATTTTCATCATCTGGAGTTCGAAATAGTCGTTCATTTTCAGGTTCAGTGGAAGGCGGTGACTCAAAGTATAATTCAGGAGTTAGCAAACAAAATATGATGAATTAATTCGAGATAATTCTTCAATAATTAGATAAATGCTGTATTTCAAGAACATCAGACATAGAAGAAAAATTTAAATACCAGGATCCCACGAAACACACTTAAAAAAAAAAAAAAACCAGTACTGTCCCAGGTATTTTCAGGAAAATTTTCCTGAAAAAACCTGGGACAGACACTGTAAAAAAATATCATTTCAAGGAGAGTTTTCGGTATTGAAACAGTCCTCCAAAAATATAGTCTCGGGTGGCTCTATTCTAATGTCACTTTATTTTGATGCCACTAAGCGACGTTTTAGTACAACTTAATATTATTATAATTATATATGGGTATTTGTGAAATTGAAGGCAAACTTGAAGTCCCAGTAATATAACATTAACTTAGAAACTCGTGCTGATTTAAAAAAAAATTTAATTAACACTTATTATCATCCTCTACAAAATGGTCAGTTCTTTTTTTCATTTCTGTTCATATTTACTTTAATTTAATATAAGAACACCCAAAACGTCATTACCGTACGGCGTCTCATCATCACTTTGCACAAGGATAAATTGATTTTCTCCTTTTTTTTAGACAGTAACTAATACATTCAATCTATGCACATTTTTTAATTCAAATAAATAATATGTTAAAAACCTTGAAGTCAGTCCCTCAATTTTTGGCATTTCAGTCGTCATTACCGTACGTCTTTTTTTCTAGTAAAATATTGTGGTTATAGTTGAGTAAAAAATACATAAATATCAGGCGTATCGTGTAATACGAGATTTATGAAATTTAGCTTAAAGTATTAACTATCTTTTTTATGAATCCGGTATTAAAACTGAAAAGTGCATATTGACAACAAAAACGTCATTCCCTTACGTGCGTTAAAAAACATTTTCTGGGTGAAAAAAAATTTTAAAAACCATTCCGTTACTTGCTTGGCGGTGTCTTCTTTCATAAGTAAGTGACTTTTTATAATTACAATTTTTCACTTTTTTATAAACATTAAAAAAGGTTAACCTTTAACATTTTTCTCGCATCATTACCGTACGGTACAATAGAACAGGGTACGACTGATTATATGCGCGTGCGCATGGATTCATTATTATTTCTTATTTTCATAACTGCCCCTTTTGGATTTAAAATTTTTACATGTGATAAGACCAATTTCCGTTATGAAACATTTTATTCATAATAATAATATGATTGCCACTGTAGGTGCTAAAATTTGCCCATAATTTGACAATTAATAATTTGACAATTATAACTAGAAAATTGTGCGCACTATTCGCGCACTCATCACCCTTTCCTTAAAAAAGAATCTACTAACTGGAACTACTTCGTCAAAAATTCATTTTTTTTGTTCATGATTCATCATTTTAGTTGGGAAAAATTCTTTTTTTCAAAATTCAACTATTTTGTTAATATTTTTGAAGATTATTTTTCCAACTGAAAATCTAACTATTCCATGTTTGATTGAACATGTTTATTTGTTTGAAGATTCATGTCCTTTATTAAAATTTTTTTTTTTGGTAGAACAATAATATTTCTGGTTCAAAATGAGTTTTTTCTTCTATTTAAAATTAATTTTTGAACTAAAAATTTTACTTTATCATGTTTGTTTGAACATTATTCTTTATCAGTTGAAAATTCAACTACATATTTGTTTGAAAACTTCCGTATATTGTTGAATCTTTTGTGTGTCTTTTGTGGTAGAATATTAATCTTCTTGGTGACTCATTCACTTTTTTTTGGTTGAAAACTCAAATATTAGGTTAAAAATTCCATAAAAAATAAAAATATTTTGGTCAAAAGTTCATGTATTTTGTTGAAGATTATCCGTTTTTGGTTGAAGATTATCTTTTTGATTTCAAATTAATTTTTCTATGGTTTTAAATTAGTGGTTTTATTGAAAATCGATTTCTTTAACTGAAAATTCAACTTAATGTTTTGTTGAAAATTTGTCTCTCTTCAGAAGAAAATAAAAATTTTTTGTAATAAAGTGCATTAAAAATAAAAATATTTGTTTGTAAATGCATGTATTTTGTTGAAAATTAGTTGTTTTTAAAAATTGAAAATTCATTTTTTTTTAAATAAAAATTGAACTATTGCATTTATTGTCGAAATTTTTTTTATAGACATTTAATCTGTTTTTTTTTTTAATTGAGCTGCTTGTATGAAAATAGAACTATTTTGTTAAAAATTGATTTTATTTGCTTGAAAACTGATTTATCTAACTTCAAATTAAACTAATTTATTCTTGTCAGAAATTCATCTTTTTTCGTTGAAAATTCATCTCTTTTGATTAAATTTTTTTTTTTGTAACAGTATAACCTTTCTGGTTGCAAATTCAACTTTTGGCTTGAAAATTCTATTAAAAATTAAAATATTTGGTTGAAAATTCATTTTTTTTTAATTATTCTTTTTTTGTTGAAGTTTTATTCTTTTGGTTAAAAATTAGTTTCTTTTTTATTGAAAATTAATTTTTTCTACTAAAAATTTAGCTATTTAATGTTTCGTCAAATTATGTTGTTGTTGATGGACATGTAATCTTTTTGGATGGAAATTCATCTGTTTGATTGACCATTCAACTATTCCAAAATTTATTTTAATTGGTTAAAAACTTATTTCTCCAACTTAAAATTAACCCCTTCTATTTTTTTGTTGAAAATGTATCTTTTTTTTGGTAACAATATAACCTTTTAGGTTGAAAATCCAACTATTCTGGGTTAAAAGTCCATTCCATTTTTTTGCTTAAAGATTCTACAATTTTGTTGACATTTTTTCCCTTCTTGGCTAAAAAATCTTTCTTTGGTTGATAAATCAACTATTTTGTAGAAAACTCGTCTTTTTGATTTGATAATTCTTCTCTTTTTGTGGAAATTTAATCTGTGTTGGTTGAAAATGTAACTGTTTGGTAAAAAAATAAACTGTTCAAGTTGAAAATTAATCATGTCGTTGAAAAGTCATATTTTCGGGTTAAAAATTCAACTTTGATGTGGGAAATTCTTATTTTGGGTTCGAAAATTTAACAATATGGTAGACAATTAAAGAATTTGGTAGGTAAGTCCACAAGTTGGTAGAAAACTTAATAATTTGGTCCAAAGTTGGACAACTTTGTGAAAAAACTCATTCTTATAGTTAAAGATTAATAATTTTAGTTAGAAATTAATTTCTCTAGTTCAAAATTTTATTGTCTAGTTGAAAATTCGTTTTTTTTTGCCCAAAATTATTTTTCAACTTAAAATTTAACTATTACATTTGCTGTGAAAAATTTATTCATGTTAATTGAAAATTTAACTCTTTGTTTGGAAATTAATCTGTTTCAGTTGAAAATTCAAGTATTTCGTTGAAAATTCGTCTTTTTTGGTTAAGTTCAAATAAACTCCTTCTTTAAAAGTTCAACTACTTTCTTAAAAATTCATTTTCTCTATGAAAATTCATAATTTTAGTTGAAAATTGATCTACTTGGTTGGAAATTAACGGTTT
The DNA here is from genome assembly GCA_932178445.1 of Andricus quercusramuli. Lineage (NCBI taxonomy): Eukaryota > Metazoa > Arthropoda > Insecta > Hymenoptera > Cynipidae > Andricus > Andricus quercusramuli. The sequence goes on from CAKNXH010000135.1 coordinate 244,579, forward strand.
TGTACAAAGCTCGTCTTTTTGGCTTGGAAATTCAGTATTTTGGATGAAGTTTTTTTGTTTATTGTCTGGAAAATCTTTCTTGGTTGAAAATTCAACTCTGGTTGAAAATTTGTCTTTTTTATCTGAATTCGATTTTTACAACTTACTATTACCTTCCAGTTGGACCGAACGAATAATAAATCATATTTAACATACATACTTGTAGATAAAATTTATTATTATTTATCACAATATTCTCTTAGAATAATGTTAGAAAGTTCCAGTATTTTCCATAATTCCCACTTTTTATCCACTTCTCAAATTGATGTGAGATAATTATTAATGCAGGTTAGCAAAACTCGCTTTTTAAATAAATTATTATTTTTTATAATAATCTTCTCCTATATCAATGCTAGATAGTTGAATTTATTTTGAAATTGTGATTTTTTTTGTCCACTTTGTACTTCGAGTATGGTAATAATTAATGCCATTCAGCAAAAATATTTTTTTAAACAAATGATTATTGTTTATAATTATCTTTTTCAATATTAATTCTAGATAGTTGCGGTTTCTTCTGAAATTTTCAACATTTTGTCCACTTTTCACATAGTGAGTTAATAATCAATGCAAGTTAACAAATGTAATTACTTGAACAATTAATTATTGTTCATGATTATCTTTTCTCAGATAAGTGCTGGAAAGTTTCGGTATTTTCTGGAATCTTCAGTTTTGCTTTGACTATTCAGTTATAAAAAAGTAGTAAATGATCGTCAATAAAAATAATAATTTTTTAAATAGTATTGTATATTTTCAAAAAGTGAATTATTTTTACTTTTGTACCAATGTACTATTTGTGGTTCGAATTAAACTCAGATATCAATTTCACAGATATTTTTATAATTTCAGAAAAATATATTCACAAAAAGAAAAAGGTTGATTACAAAAAATTCTCTCAATGCTTTTCAATTATTTTTCATAACTGAACATCCAAATCAAAGTTAAAAATTTCCGAAAAAAGCCGCAACTTCCTAGCAATTACCTGAGAGAAGATAGTTATGAACAATAATGAATTGTTTAAACTTCAATAAATGTCGACTTGCATTAATTATTACCTCACTAAGTGAAGAATGGACAGATATTTAAAAATTTCAGAAAAAACAGCAACTATTTAGCATTATTATAGGAGAAGATAATTATAAACAATAATAATTTGTTTAAAAATTAGGTTCGTTAAATTTCATCAACTATTATCTGGCTTGGAGTGAGAAGTGAAGAAAATGTCAAAAATTGCAGAAAAAATTATTATCTAGCATTATTCTGAAACAATATTGTGATAATCGATAATGAATTGTTTAACCAATTATTTTTCATAAATTCAATTTATTAATTGCTTGCTCTATCTGAAAAGGTGATAATGAGTTGAAATATTCGAAAAAAGCCACGACTTTCTAACTTTATTCTGCGAGAAAATTGATAGAAACAATTATAAATTGTTTGAACAATTTATATAAATATTTAATTATCAGTAGAGAGTAGTATTTCATGTTTCATTAATAATTTATATTAAGAAAATCGCAAAAAAAAAACATAATTATCGCCAAAAAGTAGCAAAATCCCATTTTTCACTTATAGGATTAGAAAATAAGGTTAATAAAAATAGGGTTAATAAATGATAGGTTTGAATTATAATTTCTTACATTTAAATCATTAATCAATTTTTTGAGCTGGAAATTAATTTTTTAAACTGAAAATTCAACTATTTGGTTGAAAATTCACCTTCTTGTGTGAAGCTCGTCTGTTTGGCTCAAAATTTCAAGATTTTTGAAGACATTTTTTCTATTTTCTTTATTGACTGTAAAATTTTGCTCGGTTAAAAATTCCACGCTTTTTAAAAATTCGTTTTTTTTATTTGGAAATTAATCTCATTCGGTAGAAATTCAATCTTCTTTGCTTAAAAATGCAATTGCTTGGTTAAAAATGAATTTGTTTCATTTGAGGGTTAAACTATTTTGTTAAACATTCGTATTTTTTTTTATTCCATTCAATTGTTTATTGATTTATAATGAAACACTTTTCTTGTTGAAAATATCAACTATCACCATTTTTGTTGAGAATTTTTCCAAAGGATCAATTTAATTTTTTATAAAATAAACTCTATCAATAATTAAACTGACTTGAAAATTATTGCAATAATTATTTTGATACTTTTAATAACATTTTTTTCATCTTGATAAAGATCTAGTTTTAAAAGTAAAAAAGTATGCCTTTATCGAACATTTATACAAATTTAAAAGACATTTCCAACATCCTAAATATGTACTACATAATTCATTCAATCTTTTCCTCTTTTTGAAAGAATTCCTCTTTTTAACCCTATTCAACAAAAAATTTCCCCTTTTTCTTGTTTTTCGTGCCTAAATGTAAACTGAATTAATAGAATCCAATGAGAAAATCAAACTCTTTTTGGTTTAAAATTAATTATTTTTCACTGAAAAGTCTGCTATTGTATTTTTATTGAAAGCTCAACTACTTGGTTGAACTGTTTTGTTAAAAATTCATTTAAAAAAATTGTTTTCCATTAAAAATTTAATTGTTTTGTTGAAACCTATAGAAAATACGGTTCAAAGTTTTGAGAAGCTTAGAATGTCCTCACTTCATAAAATTTAAATTTACATCTATTTTCCGTAGTTCTAAATATTTTTAAATTAGGCTCGACTCATTTTTGCAAACGATTTTCGAATAATAAAATTTAAAAAAAATCGAAAATTTCACCCAAGTATTCCCTCAATTGATTTTTCAAAAGCTGTGATTTCGAAAAGAATTCTAATCTAACAAAAAATTTAAAGTGATAACCTCTTGATTGTATGAAAGCACTTCATATTTATTGGGAAATTATGATTTTTAGAATGGTATAATCAATTATCAGGCTTTAGTATGTTGTAAATATGTGTAACGTAAATTAAGTACCTATTCAATGAATATTCATGTAACGTGCTATGCATATGAAGTACCTAATCATCTCACGTGTCATATTTCCTTTATACTCGGAGACTGAAATACAAAAATAGTTTTAATTTGGGCTTTTTTGTTTCCTCATAAAGGTAGGTTTGTAATGACCTAAATTTTTAAATCTTCTTTTTTGACATACTTCGCTCTAATTCGACCACAGGCGCTCGAAAACACAATTAAGAAAAAAAATGTCCGAATAATAATGTCTATGATTTTGACCTAGATCGACGATTTGGAAACAGTTTTTTTTAGTTTAAGAGATCTTTGGAAAAATTTTCAAATTGTTTATATAACAAAAAATTCATATTTAAAATACAACAATACGGTACGTAGTATATTTGTTCGCGTCTCCGAGATGTATCGATCGCCATCTTGTTAAAACTTTTATGACCTACTAATACCGATTCAGAAGTTTCAAAAAAATTGGTTTACTCTGTTTATATGAAAAATCATATTTTGTACATTCAAAATAAAATTATACTATGTCTCTTGCAATTGTTCGCATCTTCGAGACGCATTGATTGACCTATTGTTAAACCTATTATGACTCACCAGTACAAATTTTAAAAGTTTCAAAAAGCTAGTGTTTCTGACACGTTTGTTCGCGTCTTCGAGAATCGTGGAATGATCTATTGACATACCTTCTATGGCCTCTAATGATCTAGCAATACCAATTTATAAATTAAAAAAAATATATTGTTTATCTTCATGATATAAGGAGAGCTTTCTTGATATTAATAATACAACAATAATGCACATGAGATATTTTTTCGCGTCTTAGAGATGCTTCGATTGCCCAGTTGAAGAACCTTTCATGACCTACCATAAATTAACAATATATTTTTTGAATTTTTCAACAAAATTATTTACCTTCTTTATAAGAGAATTTTTTATATTGGGTATTCAGTATTTAATATAATTGTTTGCTTCTTCAAGACGCGTGGATTGATGCACTTTCGAAGAGCATTTTTGATTGATCAAATAGCGACTTGAATAATTGCATAAAAAAATTAAATTAATTAAAATTGATTAGAATTAGAATTATATAATCATTGAAAATAATAAAATTTAATTTTCCTTCACGCGAAATTTTCCTTCTAACTTTTGTTTTAATTAGGAATATAACACTACAGTAAGTCAAAAAAATGTCATTTTATCGAAACACATAAAATAAGATACCCATAGTGAATACATTCATGGTACTTCGCAGTGGTATTATATTTTGGTTAAAAAAAAAATGTATTGCTCCATCATAAAATTTGCTTATTTTAACCTATTTAAACATTTGTCTTTCATTGCACTCGTGCAACAAAATCACAATTTAAGTTATTTTTACTTGAAAATAAACATATCCATTCTGAGAAATTTGCTTCGAGAGGATTTATCTATCTTCAAATGTATAACCTTGTTGTCAGGAAAATAGACTCTTCGCACTTTACGTGCGTGATGTAATTGAAAGAATTATGTTGCACATATTGAGGATGTTGGAACTCTCTTTTAAATTTTGATAAATTTTTGATAGAGATAAAACAAGTGTTATCAAAAGTATCAAAATAATTATTGCAATTATTTTCAAGATATACATACATACATATACATACATAATAGATTTTATGTTATAAAAAATCAAACTGATGTTTTAGATAAATAAAGGATAATTTAATTTTCAACCAAAAAGATGAATTCTCAACAAAAATTGTGACAGTTGATATTTTGGACATGAAAATTTTTTCATTTCGGATCAAAAACAATTAAATCGAAGAAAAAACTAGAAGCTTTCACAAAATATTTGAATCCTCAACTAAAAACGATTCATTTGCAACCAAGGAAGATTTTCCAGTCAATAAAGAAGGTGAATTTTCAACTAAATAGTTGAATTATCGGTTGAGAAAACGAATTTCCAACTAAGAAGATTCATTTTCTACTAAAAAAGATGAATTTTCAAAGAATAAATCAATTTTCAACCAAATAGTTGATTTTTCTACTAGAAAAAGAATTAAAAAAAAAAGAAAGAAAGAAAATGAATGTTCAATTAACAAGTTTAATTCTCGATCAATGATATGAGTTTCTAACTAAAATGATGAATCTTCAGCCAAAACAATTTATTTCTCAAAATATAATTGAATCTTCAATCGAAACAGATTAATAATTTTCAACCAAACAGCAGCCTTTAAAACCAAAAAAGAATAAATTTCTACAAAATAGATGAATTCTCAATAAAACAGATGAATTTTCAGGAAAAACATTAATTTCTAACTAAGAAAATAAATTTTCCACCAAAAAAGACCAAATTTGAACAAATTACATGAATTTTTATATAAATAGTTGAATTTTCAAGAAGAAAAAAAAAACGAATTTTCAACAAGATAGTTTAATTTTTAAGCAAAAAGATGAATTAGTTACCATAAAGATTAATATTCTAACAAAAAAATCGAAGTTTCGAAAAAATGTAAGAGTTTTTAACAAAATAGTTAAATTTTCAGTTAAAAAATTAGTTTTAAACCAAAAAAACTACTCTTCAACAAAATAGTTCAATTTTCAACAAATAAAATGAATTATCAACCAAATAGTTGCATTTTTAAGTAAAAAAGATACATTTTTCTACCAAAGGAGATGGATTTTCAATAAAAAGGATTTTCGAAAAAAAATTTCGAATTCAAAAGTCCAATGATCCAGAAAAAGTTTGGCTTCCAATCCCGAAAAGATAAATTACCAACAAAGAATTTAATTTTCGAACAAGAAAGATGAATTTTGAATCAAACACCAAAATTTGAACCGAATTCAGTTGACTATTTAATCAAATGGTCGAAATTTCGAACAAAAAAGATTAAACTGAAAGCAAAAACAGTTGCATTTTTAAGCAAAAATGTAAATTTAACACAATAAAGAGAACGAATTTTTAAAAAAATGTTAAATTCTAACCAAATAGTTACATTTTTAATACATAACAAATTCTACAAATAACAAATTTTGTTCTGTAATTCACATCTACATTTCTAAACTTACAATTTGGGCCATCTCCGAAAAATATTAAAATGAAAGTAAAGTTTTCAGATAAGTTCTCTAAAATATGGAATTGCTTCATTTTTTTTAGATTGTTAACCATTGATAATAAAAAAACGACACTTTACCACAGAAAATTGAATTGCTTAATCTACGACATTTTTCCAATTTTTATCATTTTTCATCCACTGATATAAAAAAACAATAAAATGATACACCAAATTTTATTTTGTAATGCACGTCTACTTTCAAGAAGTTTAATTTGAACTATCTTTGAAACAAATCGATCTAAAAGAAAAGATTCCAGCATAGTGGTAAACAAATTTTTGTTCTCTATTTCTTTATATTTTTTAATCAGTGAAAATAAAACAGGACACTTTAACATAGAAAATTTTATTTTATAATCAACATCAACATGTCAATGCTTCAATCTGAGCCATTTTTGAAGACAATCGATCGAAAAGAAAAGATTTAGTATAGTAGTCTAAAAAATGAAATTTCCTTATTTTTCTGATTTTACAATCTTTGATAACAAACGAAAATCAGTATGATGTAGCAAATTTAAAACAAAATTTTTATTTTGTAACGCACATCTGCATTTCAAGACGTTCAATTTGAACCATCTCTGATAAACATCGGAATAAATGTAAAGTTTCCAGCATAGTGGTCTAAAATACGAAATTTCCCCGTTATTTATATTCTTTAACCACCGATAACAAAAAAATGGCATTTTAACATGGAAATTCTTATTTCTTTATCTGCATCAACATGCTAAATGCTTCAATTTAAACCATATTTGAACATAATCGATCCAAAAGAAGAGATTCCAGCATAATGGGCGAAAAACGAAATTTCCCAATTTTTCTTTTTTCTTCAATCCATTAATATGAAAAAAATAGTATGATATACCAAATTTCATTTTGTTATACCCATCTACATTTCAAGAGTTCAATTTGAAACATTTTTGAAACAAATCGAACTGATAGAAAAGTTTCCAGCATAGTCGTCTAAAAACAAAATTTCTTTTTTCTTTTTTTTTATTATTCAACATCTGATAGTAGAAAAATATCTTTATGATATAGAAAATTTCATTCTTCAATGTACATCCACGTGCCGATACTTTGATTTTCAGACATCCCCGAAGAAAATTTGATTAAAAGAAAAACGTCCAGCATAGTGGGCTAAAAATGATATTTCCTAATTTTTAAATACTTTCAACCACTGGTAAAAAAACAAGAAACTTAAGCACAGCAATTTTCATTATTTAATTAACATCAACATGCCAAATGCTTCAATTTAAGTCATCTTTCAAGAAAATTGATTCGCTAGAAAAGATTCCACCATAGTGACCTAAAAAAATGAAATTTCCTAATCTTTCTAATACTTGACACACTGATGAAAAAACCAATACTATGTTATTGCAAATTTTATAATGTAATGTAGATCTACATGTAAAGATCTTCAATTTGAGCCATCCTCGAAAAAATGAGACTAATAGAAAAGTTTCCAAGCTATAGTGGTCTTGAAAACAAATTTTCTCCATTTTTCTTATTTCTTAACCCCTGATAACATTAAAACATCAATATAACATACAAAGTTTAATTTTTCAATGGACACCTAGATGCCAAAACCTTCAATTTCAGCCTTCTTCGAAAAAAATCGGAATTTAGTAAAAGTGAGTCATGACTTTTTTGATCAAGCATCTCAATATATTTTCCTTGATCTACCATCGAACAGAGTAATGTGTGGGGCAAATGTGGGAGTAATGTGGGGTAAATTCGGATATTTCTAAATTGATAGTTTAAATTACTTAAGGTAGATGGTTGTAACCAGAATCTAGGTCCAGTTGATGCTTGAACTGATTCCATATTCTTCAAACAGTTTTTGCTAATTTATCCTATCAATTTAGGGAATTCAGGGGTGTCCAAATTTACCCCACATGTCCGATATTACCCCGTTTGACGGTATTACCTAAATATTTTTAATTTTTGAGGACCAAGCCAAAATTTATGATAAAATAATTTTCTTCTGATGCCAAGATCTAAATTTAAACCTAGATTTCCAAAAGAACGACTTTAACTAACGTTCCGGAACGGAGATACGACCAAGTATAGCTGACATGTAACCGGGAGTTTCAAGTCGCAAATCTCAAGTTCCAACTTGTACGTACCAGTATATAATATCTCAAAACTTCATCGGAGTATCTTCCGCTTTTGAGTGGCACACAAATAAAACGTCAACATCGCACACCTTCCACTATTAATTTAATTCAGAATTTCAAATTTCAAATTTCAACAGACACTGATTTTTCCGCAGAAGACACTTTTCAATTTCCGTCGCACTCTTCATTTTCGCGTCCTTCCGTGCGAGGGGAAAATCAGAAAAGGGGAAAACTTTCGCGGAGAAAAATAGGTTTTCGAACCGAATTTTGAGCGGATTTTTGAATTTTATCGGAAAAGGGATGAAACCGGAGGCGGTAGGACATGGCGAAACCACCCTCGTGTCCCACCGACGGATGCCGGGAACACGCTGCTTCGCACGATATCTCTCGCGCTTTGCCGCGTCGCGTTACGCGCACGCTCACCAGTCACCACCACCACCAGTATTGCGATTGCCGTCTTTCCGGTAGGTGGGAATGTGACTAAAATGACACACTTTAGGAAAATACATACCCTCAGCCACTCTATAATTCACTAAGAGTACTACCACCCGCACCCCTTCGAAGGAACTCAAATTTATCCATTTTTATCAATTTAAGAGATTTGCGAAAAGTGCGGAATATTTTAGAAATAAAATAAGGGACGGTCCACGAACTACTGGGTGTTTTTTTAAAACTTGAGACATCGAAGTAAAAAATGAAATCTATTGAAATCTATAATGAATCCTATGAAAAAAATATCCGTAATAATAACTTTTTATTTTCGAGGGGGAAAAGCGACTTTGAAATAATTTACCCCACCCCACCCCCACACAGTGAGTTTTTTTACACATTTTTTTCAAAATTCTGCCGGCTGCTCAATTTTTGACCGATTCTAATAATTTTTTTTAAATACTCGTAACGAATTATAATTCCATGTCGGACTGCTACTTCTTTAGTTTTCTGCAACAAACTAACCTAAGAAAATATGAACTTGCCAAGGTAGCTGAACCACGAAATTTCGAAAGTTTTAAATCCATAAAATCGTTAATATCTTTACACACAAACCTCAAACCTCAAATCTCAAACCCACAAAAATTATACCTGAAACCCAGATACCTCAAACCCACGAACCTCAAACCCGCAAAACTAAAACCCACAAACCTCAATCCTGCAAACCCGTAATCCCACAAACCTCAAATGCACAAACCTCAAATCCACAAATGTAAATCCCCCAAGCCCATAAACCTACAATCCTTAAACTCACAAATCCATAAACCTAAAATCCCAAACCCACAAACCTCAAACACATAAACCTAAAACCACAACTTCACAAGCCCACAAACAGCAAACCCACAAACCTCCAACCCACAAAAATTACACATCAAAGCCGTCAACCCACAAACCTCAAACCCACAAAAAATATACCTCAAACCCACAAATCTACAAACCTCAAACCCGCAAACAGCAAACCCACAAACAACAAACCCACAAAAAGTAAACCCACAAACATCAAACCCCACGCTCATAAAACTCAACATATAAGTACATCATGCCGAATAGTCCACAAACCCACCAACCTTTAGGATTAGGGTTTATGGGTTTAGGGTTCAAGGGTTTAGGGTTCATGGGCTTAGGGTTAATAGGTGTAGGGTTTATGGGTTTTAGGTTTAGGGCTTATGGGTTCATGAATTTATGGATTTAGGGTTTATGGGTTTGAGGTATTTGGCTTTAGAGTTTATACAAAGAGTGTTTTGTATAATTTTTGTGGGTTTCAGGTTTGTGGGTTTACGAGTTTGAGGTTTAATTTTTGTGGGTTTGAGGTTTCTGGGTTCGAGGTTCGTGGGTTTGAGGTTTGTGGGTTTGAGGTTTGTGGGTTGGAGGTTTGTGGGTTTACGGGTTTATGGGTTGGAGGTTTGTGGGTTCGCTGTTTGTGGGCTTGTAGATTTGTTGTTTTAGGTTTATGTGTTTGAGGTTTGTGGGTTTGGGGTTTTAGGTTTATGGATTTGTGAGTTTGAGGTTTGTAGGTTTATTGGCTTAGGTCTTTTATGTTTGTGGATTGGAGGTTTATGCGTTTAAGGTTTGAGGTTTGATTTTTGTGAGTTTGAGGTTTGTGGGTTTACGGGTTTGGGGTTTTGAGGTTTGTTGATTTGAGGTTTGTGGGTTTGAGTTTTGTGGGTTTGAGTTTTGTGGGTTTGTTGTTTTAGGTTTATGTATTTGTGGTTTGTGGGTTTGGGGTTTAAGGTTTATGAGTTTGTGAGTTTGAGGTTTGTGCGTTTGAGGTTTTTGGGTTTGAGATTTGTGGGTTTTAGGTTTGTGGGTTTGAGGTTCTTGGGTTTGAGGTATAATTTTTGTGGGTTTGAGGTTTGAGGTTTGTGCGTTTGAGGTTTGTGGGTTTGAGGCTTGTGGGTTTACGGGTTTGGGTGGGTTTGAGGTTTGTGAGTTTGAGGTTTGTGTGTGAAGATATTACCGATTCCATGGTTTCAAAAGTTTCGAAATTTCGTGGTTCAGCTACCTTGGCAAGTTCATATTTTTTTAGGTTAGTTTTTTGCAGCAAACTCAAAAAGTAGCAGTCCTACAGAAAATTATAATTCGTTACGAGTATTTTTAAAAAAAATGTATTAGAATCGGTCAAAAATTGAGCAGTCAGCAGAATTTTGGAAAAAAAATTGTAAAAAAACTCGCTGTGCCCCAGGAGGAAGAGTGGGGGAAACTTTGTAATTTCAAATGTGAACCCAAATTTCTTATCACAGATTCAGATTCTCCTTTATGGAATACGTAATTTTTATTCGAAAATCTTTTTTCGATTCGTGAAAAAAATCACTCCCCCATGCATCCTGGAGGGGGGGGGGGGGTAAATTTTTTCAAAGTCGCTTTTCCCCCTCGGAAATAAAAATATTTTATTACGGATATTTTTTTCATAGGATGCGTATTTTTTTTTAGATATTTCGATTTCTGAAGTTGAAAAAAAACTCCCAGTATATTGTCTATTTTAAGAGAGTTTTCGCGAAAATAGAGGGTCAAATTCTTTAATATAAAACTGTTGTAGGTACTGTATTAAATTCAATTCGAAATGCTCTAAGATCCTCATATTTCAAGCAAAAACATCAAATTTTCAACAAAATAGTTAAATTTTCAACTGAAAAAAATTGAATCAGAAATGACATAGTTAAATTTTCAGTTGAAAAAAAAAACATTTCTCAACCAGACAGATGAATTTTCAACAAGAAAGTTTAATTTTAAACCAAGAACATTTTTTCAATAGAATGAATAAAAAAAGACGAATTATCAAGGAAATATTTGGAACTTCAAACAAAAAAATGAATTTTCAAAAAAAAATTAATGTTCTACCGAAAAAGACGAGTGTTTAACAAGATAATTAAATTTTCTACCGAAAAGATTGACAATAGTTGAATAGTTGAATAGTTAAATTTTTAAGCAAAAAGGTGAACTTTCAACGAAGAAGAATAATTTTGTACAAAAAAGGAGAATTTTTAATAAAGCTGTTAAATTTTGAAGCTGAGGGGCCAAACTTTCCACAAAACATGAATTTTTGAACGAATAGTTGAATATTAACTCATGAGGGATAAATTTTCGACAAAAAAGAGAATAATAAAGTTTTCAGAGAAAGAAATAATTCCTTATAATACAAAAAAAAAAAAAACGAATTTCCAACAAGATGGTGATATTCTAAATCGGAGCAGTGAATCTAAAAAAAAATTCTTAAAATATGTCAATCAAGTGGTTGAGTTTTTAACCGAAAACGGAATATTAAATTTTTTCGTTGAAAAAAAAATGACAAAATATTGAAATTTTCAACCAAGGAATATTCAAACCAAATAGAGGAATTTTTAACAAAGGAGTTGAATGCTAAGAAAATGATTAATTTTCAACAAAGTCTTTCAACCAAATAGTTACATTTTATACCAAAAGGATTTTTAACCAAATAGTTAAATTTGCAACCAGAAAGATTAATTTTTCACCAAGAAGATTAATTTCCTACCAGAGAGGAAGAATTTTCATACATGAATTTTGAAGCTAAATGGACGATTTTTTTAACAAAACAGTTAAATTTTCAACAAAAAATTAAATTTTTATTCAAAAGGTTGGATATTCTATCAAGGCAATTGAATGTTTCATCCAAGAAGAAATTTTTTTTTCAAATTACATGAATTTTCTACCAAATAGTAGAATTTTTAAGTTATACAGGATAAATTTCCAACAAAAATGGGATAATTAAATTTTCAGGAATGAAATATATAGTTTTTGTAACTAAATAGTTGAATTTTTAACCGAGCAAATACATTTTTAACCAAATTTTGTCAACCAAAAATGATTTTCAACCAAACTGTTGCGGTAACACATAAATAGTTGAACATTCAATTTAATATATATGAATTTTCAGCATAATAACTGATCTTTCAATCAAAAAGTTTAATTTTCAAGCCAAAACGACCAATTTTGTTGGAAAAAATTGATTTTTAAATAAGAAAGTTAATTTCCAACCAAGAAAGTGAAATTTTCAACAAAATGTATGAGTTAATAAAAAGTTGTTGAATTTGAGTTTGATTTTCTACCAATTTGTTGAATTTTCAAGTCTAAAGACAAATCATATCATTCTTTATAGTTATTTCACAACCAAGTAGTTGAATTTTTCAACTATGTTGATCAACTGTCAATCAATAAAAATGATAATTATGATTAAAAACAATTGATTTCAACAAAAATGATGGCGAATTTTGAACAAAATAGATAGAATCCTCAACCAAAACAGATTAATTTTTCACCAACAAATTGCATTTTTAACCAAATAGAATAAATTTTCTACTAAAACGGATCAATTATCAATTAAAAATATCAACTTTCAACTAAAGAAAAATAGTCACTAAAGAAATGAATATTAAAATTAAATTATGAACCTTCAAAAAAATATTTCTAGATAAGAGTTCAACATTCAACCAAAAAGATGATTATTTAACTAAGAAAATTTATTTTTCAATAAAGTAGATGCATTCTTAACAGATGACAATAATTTTCAACCGAATAGTTGAATTTTCAACTAAATTCTTAACCAATTTAGGTAATTTTTAAGTAGAAAAGATACATTTTAGTCAAAAACTGAGGAGGGGAAGTTTTCTGAATACAGGAGAAAAAAGTTGAAAAAAATGGGGAAAAGGGGAATAGGACAAAGTGTTAACATTGTAATTGTTCAAAATGAAAAATTCTGGAATTTTCAGGGTTTTTGTAGGTGAATCCTTTTGTAGGTGCACCTATCTGTCTGCGCGCCTATAAAAAAACTATCAAAGCTACGACATTATGGTTTTGTATTCGATCAATAATCGACCACTAACTAGCGTAGAAAAATAGAAATCTAGCCACAATGCTGGATTGCTAAAAGCTTTCTTTTTAGTTCTATAAATTTGAATAAAAAATGAGATTTGCTATGTTGTAGTGTAGTTTTTTTGTTATCAGTAGTTGAAAACTAAGGGAAATGAGGAAATTAGGAACTATGGTTTTTTAGATCACCACCATGGAAGCTTTTCTTTTGGTCCGATTTTCTTTGGGGGTTCTTGGCTACACATCAGGAAAAGTGAAGAAATTTGGAAATTTGTTTTTTCTGAATACTATGCTTCTAACTATTTTGAAATTTTGTTTATTCAGACCACTGTGCTGGAAGGTTTTCTTTTAGTCAAATTTTCTGTAGGGATTGCTCAAATTAAAGTTGTAGAAATGTAAATATTTAATAACAAATTAATTTGCTGTGTTATATTCTTTGTTTCTGGAAAAAATGGTTGAAAAATAAAAAAAATAATTAATTTTTTTGTATACCACCATGCTCGAAGCTTTTCTCTTAGTCCGATTTTCGGTGGGATGGTTCAGATTGAAGCTCTTTGCATATAGAATCGCGATAAAAAACACGCATTTGAGATGTTCTATAATGTTGTTTTTTGGTATCAGTGGTTAAAAACTAGTAAAATTAGGAATTTTTGAAATATATTTTTTTAGACCTCTATGCTGGAAGCTTCTCTTGTAATCGGATTTTCTTCGGGGATTGCTCAAATTGAAGAAAAAATTATCATCATTATATTTCAAGAACTGATTTTTTCACATTTGTTTAAAAATATTTAGGATAAAAAAATTTTCTTATCAAATTCCTTAATGGAGCCGAATCGAGCTTTTTCGCTCAAATTGAACAAATTGAAATAGGAATTAAATCAAAATTTATTTTCAATCAAAATTTTCTATAATAATGTATTGTTGATTACAAATTATTCATTGTTTAAAAATAATTCAATAAACAAATGTATGTTTTAACTATATTTTTAAATACATAATCACTATAGAATGGCCTCATATATGCATAGATTATCAGCAGATGGCAATAATTTTCTACATTTCATAAGCAAATTTATAAAAAATGTACGTTTTGGCAGTTTTCAGACAGATATGTATAAAGGTATTTTTTCAACAAAAACAAGTGAAGATTCATTAAAAAAATATCATTTTCTGTAAAGCTCAACTGAGTGATAATATTTTATCAAGCTGAAAAATGTCAAAAACCCGGGATACCCTACATATACTTTTTACTATCCTAAGTATGTTCCTGTATCTCTACGCATGAAAAATGACAAAATGCCTTCACTATAATTTTACATATAGTAGAATTATGATAATTTTCTGGATACTATACAATGTATTTTGCAATTCTAATATCAGTTTATTCCTGGCCTCATATTTCACGTACTTTTTGCTCTTGACAAGAATTTGATGATGAAAAATGCGTATGCTTTTCCTATTCAAATTTTTAATTATTACCCAATTAGTTAATAATTCTATTTTTCAAACTTTTTCATCTACATAAGTTTTCTTCTCCTATTTTTATTGCCTTGATTTGTGTATTATATTTCAGAAAAAAACTTGTTGGTATTTTATTCTACCTCTCGAGGTACATTTCTTTTGGAGGAATTTATAAAGCAGAGAAAGAGAGCAAGAAACTCAAAGGCACGAGTCCAAAGCCAGTACGCTTTTTCTCGGGAGACTACTACTCTTCCTACCCTCTTTTTCTACTTAAATATTGCATTTTGTTTCAGCACTTTGTTTATCTCACTGTTTTGTGACAACCACAATTGCTTCTACTTACTTTTCCCCTTTCTTTCTTATTGTGATCTTCCGGTCTGAAGAAAATTCAGATTTATTTTCCACGAAGAAATGACGAATCAGCGTCAGAATAATTTGGTTGCAGTTTATATAAAACGCCATGAAATCAATAAAGGTACTCCTTAATTCATAAAAACCAGTAACCAGTAGATTACAACATTTGAACAAATTATTATATTTTTATTAATAAGTTAACGAGTAAAAGTACTACTGCCAGATTTAAAATATTTGGAGACTATTTTTCAAATTTTAGGGTCCGTCTGACCATTGTACTGTTTCCCCAGGAGGGGAAACGAGAAGAGGGGAAGTAGAGGAAATGAGGGGAAATAAGGGGTTAGGGAGTGGAGGCAATGAAGTGAAGTGAAGGAAAATGAGATAAGGGGAAGTAAGGGAAGTGGGGGCAAATGAGGGGGTGAAAAGTAGGGAAAGTGAGGGTTGGGACGTAGTTGAGTAGGAAAAGCGAGAGGAGAGGAACTAAGAGAAGTTGAATTGAGGCGCAGTGAGAGAAAATAATGGGAGGGGAAGTAGGCGAAGTGGGAAAAATAAGGGGAAACTAGGAGGAAATGAGAAAGGGGAAGTAGAGAAGGGAGAGGAATTAGAGGAGCGTGATTAGGAGAAGTGAGGGAAAATGAGAACTTTCCATACTTCTCCGTCCCTCACATCCCTTCCACACACTTCTCCTGTCCCTCTTATTCCCCTTACTTCCCCTTACTTCCCCTAACCCCCCCCCCCTTATTCCCACTCATTTTCTCTTCTTCTATACAATTATTTTCCCTCACTCACCCTCCTTGGAAAAAAGTACAACGGACAGACACCCGACCGAAACTATAGGTGTTTCGAATTGCTGAAAATTTTGGAAATTTTTGGATACCATCATATGAGCAGAAATTATGCCTGTGTTAAAAAAGAAAAATCTCTGAAGTCGTCTATTTGTTATAAAAAATATCGCATGCACTAAGGGGATTTAGGACTGAAAAAAGGGTCGTACGTAAATCACGTAAAGGATTATAAGCCCTCCCTAATACCCCCTCCCCCTGGAACGAACAGTAACAAAATATTTCCAGCCCCCCCCCTGCCCTCTTACTGTACGCAATTTATGGTTTCCTGAAATAATAAGATATGGGACTAATGGAAATTTTTTGTATTCAAGTAATGCTTTTGCAGGGTGAAAATTCATTTTCAAAATTCTCTGATTTTTCCTTGACCAATTTTTCATTTTCCTTTATCATTAACATTCAAATACCAGTATTTTAATCAAGTCATATTTTCCAAAAGAGTTTTTTATAAACGGAATAAAACAATATTTCAGATACAAATTGAAAATTTTCCAATTTATTTGTTTATTTTGAACAAAAAAATGACTTTTCTACCATATAACATGATTTTTTTCAAATAGTTGCATTTTGAACAAAATATTTCAATTTTCATCAAAATAATAACATTTTCAACAAATGATTGGAATTTTCAACAAAATAATAGAGTTATCCATAAAATCATTGAATTTTCAACCTGAAAACATGAATTTTCAACGTAAAAGTGCAATAGTTGATATTTCAACTAAGAATATGAAATTTCGTTTAAAAAATGAATTTTAAAACCACGGAGATGAATTTTTAACAAATAACGATCTTTAACGTATGAAAAAAATGTTTACCTAAACTGTTGAACCTTCAAGCCAAAAGGCGAGTTTTTTCTGTAAAAATACAATTTTCAATAAGAAAATACGAATTTTAAGCAAAGAAATTAATTTTCAAGAAAAGTAGGTCAATTTTCAACCAAAGAGTAATAAATTACCTTATTTAATGAAAAAAAAATTCAACAAAACAGTTCAGCTTGTACCCACGCAGTTGAATTTTTAATTGAAAAAGATAAATTTTCAACAAAATAGTTAAACTTTCAAACAAAGAGAGATGAATTTTTAACTAGAAATAATGATTCTTCAACGAAAAAGTGATTTTTCAAGAAAGTCGTTAAACCAAAATTTTAAAATAAAATAGTTGAATCCTGAAACAACCGTGGCATTTTTATCCAAGAAAGATAAAATTTCTACTGAAACGGATGAATTTTCGAATCAAAAAGACAAATTCGAAAAAGATTTAATTTTCATACAAAGAAGATTTTAATTTGACTTTTCAACATTTAAATATGAGTTTTATATAAGAAGTAAATTTTCTTCGAAGATACTTAAATTTCCAACCAAACAGTTGAATTTTTAACAGAAAAGAATGACTTTTAAACAAAATTATTGAAACTTCAACCAAATAGTTGCATTCTTATCCAAGAAGAGTGAAATTTCTACTAAAACAGATAAATTTTCAAATCAAAGAATCGAATTTAAAAAAATTGAATCATCTCCAAAAACAAATTTGAGTTTTACGATTCAACATTAGGATATAAATTTCAAACCAGAAGTCAATTTTCTACGAAGATACTGATTTTGTAACCCAAAAGTACGAATTTCCAACAAAACAGTTGAATTTTTAAACCAAGAGGATGATTTTTTAACAATATTCTTGAATTTTGAATGAAACAGTTACCTTTTTTCCAAAAAAGATTCAATTTTTGCTAAAACAGGTTCATTTTTCAATCAAAAAGACGAATTTTCAAAAAAATTGTTGAATTTTTAACGAAACTGTTGCGTTTTTATCTAAGTAAGATGTAATTTCTATTAAAACAGATGATTTTTTAAATCAAAAGACTGAATTAAAAAAAATTTGAATTTTCATCAGAAAAAGATTTTAGTTCGAATATTCAACATTAAAATATGAGTTTCAAATAAGAAATCAATTTCTACGAGGTACTTGATTTTTCAACCTAAGAAGACGAATTTTCAACGAAACAGTTGAATTTTCAACCAAAAAGGATGACTTTTTTAACAAAATTATTTAATCTTCAATTATTTAGAATGTCAGAAAAATAATTTGCAGTTAGAAAAGTAAATAAAAAAACGAGTTTTCATCCAAATTAATTAATTTTCAACTAAAAATATAAATTTTCAAGCGAAAATGGAATAGTTGTATCTTGAGTTTAAGAAAAATAATTCTCAACGAATATTCAACCAAAGAAATTGTTTTTCAATAACTGTCTATGATGAACTTTCAATCAAAAATATGAAAATTTGTTAAAATAGTGGATTTTTCAATCCAAGAGATGAATTTTCTATCAACGGAAAAAAACTAATTTTTAACTTAACAGTTTCTTTTCAATGAGAGCAATGAATTCTTAACAAAGAATAGAATAGTTAAATTTTCTACTAAACAGATAATTTTTCAACGAAGAAGATTACATTTCTATCAAAAAAAGTAAATTTTCCACAAAAAATTGAACACTTGAAGTGAATTTTTAACTATAATGATGATTCTTCAACTAAAGAAATTTAATTTTCAACCAAATACATGCATTTCAAACTAAAAAGATATATTTTGTACCAAAAATTAAGTAGGATAATTTCCAGGCAGTAAAATGAATTTCCAAACAAAAAACAAACGAATTTTCAACCAAAGAAATTAATTTCTAACCAAAAAGATGAAATTTCAACTAAGGAGAGTACTCTTTTACAAAAAAAAGACGGATTTTCAACAAATAGTCTAATTTTTACCCAAAACAGATATATTTCCAACTAAAAATAGAATAGTTTAAGTTTTCAGTAAAAAAAATTTATTTTCGATAAAATTAAAGTAAATTTTCAACGAAATAGTACAATTATCAACCAAAAAGATTACATTTCTATCAGAAAAGATAAATTTTCAACAACAAAAAATGGAAATTATATTTCCAGTTTGAAAAATGATTTCTGAATAGGAAAAATCTCATTTTCAACCAAAAAGATCAGTTTTGCAACCAACAAGATGAATTTTCAACAAAGTACGTGCATTTTCAACAAAATATTCGAATTTTCAAGGGAAACTCCAACTAAAAGGATGAATCAATCGCCAAGAAGATTAAATATTCTCCCACAAAATTTCAATTACCAATAAAATACAAAAATTTTGAACCAGATATTGAGTTGAAAATTCAAATATATTTGAATTTTCAACTTAAGAAGATAAATTTCTAACCAAACATGTTAAAGTTGAATTTTAAGATTCAAAAATTAATTCTCACCTAGAAAACATTATTTTCAACAAAATAATCAAATTTTGAACGAAAAAAAGCCTCTTCAACTAAAATGATGGAACAACAAACAAATAAATGAATTTTTAACAAAGTACACGGAAAAAATAAGTCTTGGAACATTTCGCAGATTAGTGCTAGACTTCAGGACGGGCCATCATTTTAATGAAGTCTCGTATACTTTCTATAAAGTGGTCATACATTTTCATGGAAAAATAAAGAAAAGTCATGGAAGTTTTCAAGCGCAGTCAAGAAACAACAGGCTTGGAATTCTTATAAGACAGTCTACAATGAAAAATATATACAGTCATGAAGTGGCTATAAAATAACTTCATATTTGCAAAGACTTGAATTGAATAAGTGCGTCATTCAAAAACTAAGAACTAGAATACAAGTCAGAAAAACAGTCCATGACTGTCTGCGAGAATTTTCAGAGGCGCGCTCAGTGGGGCTCAGAGACAAATTCACATTGGTATGATTGAAGTAGACACTGGTCAAAAAATAATTTTCCGTGGACAATTATATTTTTCCATTAAAAAAAAATTGTTCAATTAACTTGTTATGCAAAGTCAGTCTTGCAGCAAGTTGTCTAATTCGCAGTCCTCACTAAAATTCTTTTTACGCGGCCACGCAGTTTTCAGCTGTAGCAGAACGCCAAGATTTTTTACTGTGTTTTCAGCCCGATCGATTAGCCGAGGGGCTTGCGCGGTTAGGAATGAGTTGCGTTAGTCTCGTGTCTAGGATAGGTAGTTCGAATCCCCGCAGCGTGCGTCCGATTTTTAAGAGCGTAAAAAGCGAGCGATTGATATAAGTAATAATTGTGTGTGTTATAATAATATTTAAATAAATATATAAGTTGAAGATAATAATATTATAAATTTAAAAAATAATTTTTTATTTTTTATTAGCATAAATGGCTAGCTTGACAGTCTACGAACTATTCCTTGACTGTCTTTGAGAATTTATTATTGGAGTGTTGAACGGCTTACAAATTTTTCTGTGATATTTTTTTGATGGAGTCTAGGAGTGCTTCACTAACTATGCTGGACGCAATTTAAGAAGTCTTTTATTTCTTCAAGCACTATTTGCATGATTTTCCAATACGATATTTTCAAATTATCAAATGCTTTTAGACCTATCCTAAACTCACATACTCGGTCAATGAAAATTTCCATCACTTTTTTTTCCGTGTAGTTCCACTTTCAGTTAAGTAATTTAATTTTCTGCCAATAAAGATGAATTCTCAACGAAAATCTATATTATTTGATACATTATATTTAAAACACGAAAAGGATTTTAATTTTAAGCTAAAAATAGTTGAATTCAATAAAAAAGATGAATTTTCAATAAAGTAGTTCGAATCTTCAATCAAAACAGATTAATTGTCCACCGAATATTTGAGATTTTAAACCATATAATAATAAAATTAATTCCAACTTTAATTTATTGAAAATTCCCTAACTCTGTCAGATTTTTCCCGACATTCCCTGACTTTCTGGAATTACCTAATCTGTAGCAACTCTGTAATTAAAACAAATTTTAGGTACATTTCACTCTAGAATGTTTTCGTAAACATATATGTATTAAGTGTGATGTATATTTGTTTAAACAATAAATGTTTTTAATTCTCTAATGCTCTATAAATGCTCGGTTCGAGCTTAAATGCTGAGCATATTCTCGAGAGCATTTGCTCAACACAAATTCTTGAGCATTTAAGAACTCTACATATACTATTGAATAAGGAACCTACATAATAAATTAAAATTTAAAGATTTTTCGGGTTTCAATCGTGTGCGAAACTATGAATGTTGCCGACGTTTCGTGAACATTGCAGCTTACTTCTTGTTATATATGTATTCTCTACGATGCCATTGATTGGCCAGAGCGCCCGATGGTGGGGACTGGTTGAACTTGATTGGCCAATCAAGTCTTTTTTAAAAAGCCTGGGAGGACGGAAAGCCAAATCAGATTGGCCAATCAAGTTGAACCGGTCCCCACCATGGGGCGCTGTGGCCAATCACAGGCATCGTATAGGATACATATATAACAACAACATAACCTGAAACTTCAGTTTCAGGTCAGCCCTAAAGAAATGAGCTGCAATATTCACGAAACGTCGGCAACATTAATAGTTTCGCACACGATTGAAACCCGAAAAATCTTTCAAATTAAAATTTATTATAATGAATCATCGTGAAAGTATTTATTATATTATCAAGGAACCTACATTTTCTGCTCCATGTCGAGGCTGTGAAATCTCACGCAGGGGGGTGAAAATCGCGCGTGATTCTTTTCGGTGGATCCTCTTCTGTGTTTCGCGGAGCGACTCTCGGAAGACGTCAGTAGAGGCCGATGCAGCAACGCCGGACTGTCAGCTGCAGATGACGTCTCGGACGTCATTATTGCTGATCAGAAAAAAGCGAGTCACCAGTTGTTTGTCAGCTAGCCGACCTGTTCCAATCTCGGTTGGACATTTCGAAGATGGGCTCATGCAACTGAACAACATCTGAAAAAACAAGAAATTCTTCTCAATTCATACATAGGGTAATCAGTACAATGATTGGACACTTAAGGGGGTCATCCCGTGTGACGGTTTCAAAACATCGATTTTTTTGTTTTTGCATAAATCCAATCTAGAGTATGTAGAGAATATACTGGTAAAGTAATTTTCCGAAATTCGAAGTCGTTGGAAAGTTACAGCAGTAAGACCGCTCGACAGGACGGAAAACAAGAGCTATTGTGTACCTTCGGATTTTACCAGAGGCCGATTCTATTCACATGCAGATATACGCACACATATTTAGAGGAGCACTGCTGTATTGAAAGTTTGAAACTAAAATTTAATGTAACGTTTCCTTAGTTTTGGCTTTACAGTCAGCGGCGTAACAGCTATAGCACCCGAACTTCCAAACGCATTTTTCTCGAAACTACATTTTTTAAACTGGCGACCATGATTTCTCAAAAACGTTTCAATCCATTGCTTTCAAATTTTATTGGTACAATTAGCACACGTACGGGTATCGCCGGAACTAGGATTTTTCAAAAATATGGAACCGCTTTTATTCATAAAAAAATAGTCGCAAAGAATCATGAAATTTTGGGTCCTAATGTTTGAAAGCATATAAAAAATTGAATTTTCCAGATTTTCAGAAAATCCTAGTTCCGGCGATAGCCATCCACCTATAGATTAACATCCAATTTTGTTTTTTGAATTCGGATAAGCCACTCTGACAGAGTCATTGTCGCCGTTTACCTACCCTTTTTTTATATGGTTGCCATTCGCTCAATAAAACTCGCAATCAAGATCATATTTTTGCATATACAATTTCAGAGTTACTACTAAAGACTTAATAAATATTTAGTAAAAATTTGGAAGCTCTGTGTTTTTTAATTCCGCTACAAAAAATTTCGAAAAAACCTTTTGAAAAAAGGCTGTCACACGGGATGACCCCCTTAAGGAAATTTTCGGGTAAGACAAAATAACAAACCATTATATAAATAGCTTATGGACAGTTTAAAAAAATTTTGGACACATTTTCGCAAAGATATTAGTAATTTGCTTTTAATATATTGTGGCCAATCACTATGTTTCCGCGTTATTCACGTTGCCAATGATTGGCCACCCAGTTATCGACATACGGATATAATATTAAGGTTACAACACTACTATCCTGTAACTTAATTCAACAAATTCTATTGAATTACAAATCTGCAACTAAAATTATTAATCTTTAACGGAACAAAAAATAATTCTCAACAAAGTAGTTCAGCTGTCAACAAAGTAGTTGAGTTTCAAAAAAAAATTAATTTTTAACCAAGAAAAACAAATTGTTGCCGGAAGATACCACTTTTTAACAAAATACATGAATTATCAACAAAATAGTTCAATTTGCAATCAAACAAATGAATTTTCAAATAAAATGATGAACACTCAATTCAAAAAATGAATTTTTAACCAAAACGATCAATTTTCCGCTAAAAAGATTAATTGAACCAAGAATATTATATAAATAAGAATATATATGGAACATAAGAATCAAACGAAGCAAATATTAAAAAATTTTGGCAAAAATAAAGAATTTTCAACAGAATACATGAATATAGTTAGATGGCATCCTTGCTGTTTTTTCGAAAGATATCGTGAAGAGAAAAATATATATTTCTTAAAAATTTATTGCAGAATGAAAGTAAATATTTATGGACCCTAATGCCAATTCAAAAATTGTCTTTACAGTATAAATACATGAAATAGCCACAAAATAGCTAAATTTTCAACCGAAGAAATAAATTTTTAGCTGGAATAATGAACTGTTAACCAAGAAAACTAATTTTCTAACAATGAAGAAGAATTTTCAACAAAATAGTTCAATTTTTACCCAAACAATTATTTTTTAACTGAAATGATTTTTTTACAACGAAAAAAAATTGTTAAGCAAATCGTTGAAATTTCAACAAAAAAATAAACGTTCAACTAAGAAGATTACTTTTCTGATAAAAGTAGATTGACTTTTTTGACAAAAGATACCACTTTTCAACAGAATACACGAATTATCAATAAAATAGTTCAATTGTCACAATAAAAATGAATTTTCAACTAAAATGATGAATATTTAACACAAAAAAAAGATGAATCTCATAGAAAAACGTAATAGTAATAATCAGAAAAATTTTAATTCAACTAAAAATTGTGAATTTTCAAAAAGTAGTTAAATCCTTAATGATAACAATTTAATTTTCAACCGAACAGTTTAATTTTAACCAAAAATTTAAAATTTCTTCACAAAGGAGATGAATTTTCGAAACCTAAACTAAATTTCTACAGAATAGTTACATTTTCAACAAACTAAATTAATTATCTGAAATTCTGTATTTTGAATAAAAAAAAGATAGGAGTTCCAAAAAAAAAATGTGGCAATTGATATTTCAACCAAAAAAGATGTTAATTTTTAATTAAAAATAGATTGATTCAGTCAAAAAAGATCAATTTCCCACGAATAGTTGTATCCTCAATCATAGCAATTTAACTTTTAACCATAGAGTTTCATTTTCAACCAAAAAATATATAATTTCTACTAAGTATAGAAAATTTCAATGAACTATCTGAATTTCCAACAAAATAGTTCAATATAACGTTAAATTTCTAACCGAAACAAGATAAATGCACAACGAAATATTTAACAGTTGTTATTGTAACAAAAAAATATTTTTATTTTGGATGAAAACAGTTACATTCAACTAAAAAAGATTAATTTTTAGCAAAATATTTAAATCCATATCCTTAAAATAGAATATTCAATCAGTTTTGTTTTTAATCAAACAATATGAAATTTCTACCAAAATAGATGAATTTCTAAAGCAAAAACTATTTTTTTTTACGAAATTGTTAAATTTTTAAACAAAGAAATTAATTTTCACCTAAAGTTATCTATCTTCTGCCAAAAGAATTAATTTCGAACCAAAAGGTGGAATTTTCAAACCAGAAAGTTAATTTTCTACTAAAAATACAAATTTCCAACAAACTATTGAAATTTTTAACCGAATAGTTTAGTTTTCAACTAAAAAAGATAAATTTTTAACCAGAAATGGGACAATTTAATTTCTATTTAAAAAAATTAATTTCAAAAATAAAAAAAATAAACGAATTTTTAGTAACTTCACTGGCTTTCAATCATGAAGTCGTGAGCAAAATACAGGCATAGACAGCTTGAAATCCTACAATAGCTGTATTAGGATATTAATGTATTTTTAATTAGAAAATTGTTCACCCAAACGAAAGAAACTTCAAATCATTGGGAAAAATCTCCTGTTTTCCGTTCATCGGTATAAATACCATAAAAAAAAATGATCGCAATTCAGGCTCCCACACATTCAAAAATTTACTCGCATTATTTATTATTTTTTATTCATTATTTTCATATATTTATTTGTTATTATTTATTTTATATTTTTTATTCATTATTCATATTTATTTTTCCTTTAATATAAGTGAACAAGAATACTGTCAAAATTTGGAACGATTGTTATTAACGTATAATAAATTTATTTTGTCTCATTCCGGAAATATACTTTATCCGTTTTTGTAAATGAAAGGAGCCTCTGATTTCGTAACTCTTCCGGGCAAAAATTAGTGATCAATAAATTCGAAGGTTAGGGGCATTGAAATAGTAATAATTCGTCTGGTACGGTTCGTTAACCACTGATAACTAGCAACAAGTTCACTGGCAGAAACTCAAACCTAGTTGACCGTAAGCCAAAACTTTCGCCTGGGCTGCCACACAGTCACTTGAGTCACTTTTAGTCACTTTTTACTCACTTTTTTTAGAAAAAGTCACTATAGTCATTTAAAAAAAGGCCACGTTAGTTACTTTAATCCGTCTCATTTTAGATTTTATCAACAAAAAAAAAGGAACTATTTTGTTAAAAAGTCATCTATCTTAGTCAAAAATGTAACTACTTTGTTGAAAATTATTTGTTTTTAGTTAAAGATTCATCCCTTTGGTTGAAAATACAACAATTTTTTTGAAAATTCGTTTCATTTTTGGTTGAAAATTTATCTGTTTCAGTTTGAAATTCAACTATTTGGTTAAGAATTATCTATTTTTTATAGGAAATTATCTTCCTGGTATAAAAAAAGGTTTTTGTTAAAAAATTCTACGATTTGTTGAAAAGTTGAATTGCTTCGTTAAAAACTTATTTTTTGTACTAAAAATGCATCTCTTCGGTGTTACAAATTTTCCTATTGTAATAAAACTTCGTTAATTTTTGATTTAAAATTAGATTTTTCAAGTGAAAATTTAACGATTTCATTTTTTGTTGAAAATCTATTATTATAGTTTAAAACTCAAGTGCATTGTTGAAGATTTATGTATTCTGTTGATAATTAATCCTTTTTTTTGGTTGGAAAGTTCTTGGTTAAAAATCTTGGTTAAAAAATTGCCTTTTGGGCTGAAAATTTAACTCTTTGGTTGAACGTTGAACTCTTTTCTTGAAGATTCATTTTTTTTTTTAAGAATCATAATTTTAGTTAAAAATTCATCTCTTCCATTTTTGGTTCAAAAATTGATATTTACAATTGAAAATTCATCTTTTCTGGATGAAAATTGATGTGTTTTTATTCAAATTTATCCTTTTTGGTTAAAAATGAAACTACTTGGTTGAAAATTACTCTGTTTTGGGCGAACATTAAAATATTTTGTTGAAGTTCCACTCTTTTGATTTTATTCGACCATTGATTGAAATTTTTTTTTTTCTTTAATATTAACTGCTAATACGTGTTTTGTTGAGAAATACATTTTTTTGTGCAAAATCAATGACTTGGTTTATAGTGAAACTACTATGAAAAGCCTACATTTTTTTCATGAAAATTCATATCTTCGTGTTGAAAATTCAGCTATCTTGTAGAAGGATAGAAAATGAGCCTGTTTGGCTGAAAATTCAACTATTTTATTGAAATATTTTTTTTCCTAAAAATTATTTTTTTGTCTGAAGATGTAGCCATTCCATTTTTTGTAGGAAATTCATATATTTTGTTAATAAATCGTCTATCGGGGTGAAAAACAATTCTTGTTTGTTGAAAATTTGTTATTTCGGTTAGAGATTTAACTTTTTGTTAAAAACTAGTCTTTTTTAGTTCAATCCAGCTGTTTGAATTTTTTTTGTTAGTTTTTAACTGTAAATTTAACTTTTCTATTTTCGGATGTGAACTTATCTTCTGTAGTTGAAAATTCAACTGTTTCGTTAACATTTTTCCCTTTAAAATTGAAAATTCAACTTTTACGCTAGAAAAGTCATATTTCTCCGTTGAAAATTCATCCTTCTTGGCTGAAAATGAACTTTTCTGTCAAAAATTTAAAGATTCCATTTTTTGTTGCAAATTGATTTTTTTCTGTTGAAAATTCAACTATTCCGTTGAAAATTAACTTCCTTTTTGAAAATTCAACTTTTACGACGGAAAAGTCATCTTTCTGAGTTGAAAATTCGCCTGCTTTGGCTGAAAATGAACTTTTTGGTCGAAA
>CAKNXH010000135.1:272002-283813 GCA_932178445.1 Andricus quercusramuli
CATTTTTGATTGCAAATTGATCTTTTTCAGTTGAAAATTCAACTATTTCGTTAAAAATTAACTTCCTTGTTGAAAATTCAACTTTAATGGAAAAGTCATCTTTCTGAGTTGAAAATTCGCCTGTCTTGGCCGAAAATTAACTTTTTGGTCGACAATTCAACTATTCGGGTTTAAAATTTAACTGTCTTCTAAAAAATTTGACTGAAAATTAAACAATATAATTTTTGGTTGCAAATTGATCTTTTTCTTTAGTTGAAAATTCAACTATTTTGTTGAAAGTTCAACTATTTCGTTGAAAATTCAATTATTTCTTTGCAAATTAATCTTACTTGCTTGAAAAGCACCTTTCTTTTTGAAAATTCAACTTTTTCTTTTCAGAAGTTTCTTTTCCAAAACAATTGACTTTTTACATTAAAAACTTAACGATTTTGTTGGAAATTAGTCTATTCCGGTAGAAAATTAATTTTGTTTGTCGAAAATTGATCTATTTGGTTGAGGATTGAATTAATTGGTTGGAAATTCGTCTTTTGTCGTTGAGTTAAACTGGTTGATAATGTTTTTTTGTTATTTTTTTTTTTAATTTTGAATTTAATTGTTCTCATTTTGGTTGAAAACTTATCTTTTTTAGATGAAAATTAAGCTATTTGTTCGAAAATTCATGTATTTGGTTCAAAATTCGTCTTCTGGTAGAAAATTAATCTTCTTTTTTGAAAATTCATCTCCGTAAGTCAAAAATTCAGTTATTTATCAAGAAATGCAACAGTTTTATTTAAACTTTAATATTCTATTAAAAAATCAACCATTTCATTAATGTCATCTCTTTTGGTCAGGGGTTCAACTGCTTTGTTAGAAATCCGTCTTTCTGAATTAAAAATTCAAATTTTCGGGTTGAAAATTTAACTGTCTACTGGAAAATTTGTCTGAAAATTTAACGATTCCATTTTTGGTTACAAATTGATATTTTTCAGTTGAAAATAAAACTATTCCGTTCAAAATTCATCTTTCTTGATTAAAAATAAACTTTTTTGTTGAAAATTCAACTTTTCCGTTTAAAATTTAACTTATTTGGTTTGAAAGCCAACTTTTTTCTAAAACATTCGACTTTTTAGCTTGTAAACTTAACTATTTTTTCAAAAATTCGTCTATTTTGGTAGAAAGTTTATTTTCTTGGTTGAAAGTTAATCTATTTCGTTGAGGGTTGAAATATTCTGTGAAAATTCGTATTTTTTAGTTGAATTGAACTAATTGAAAATTCATTTTTTTAATTAGTTTTTTCAACTTCAAATTTAACTGTTAAAAATTGGTCTTTTTGGTAGTAAATTAATGTTCTTAGTTAAGAATTCATTTCTGTATGTTAAAAATTCAGTTATTCAGTAAAAAAATTCAACTATTTCGTTAACATTTTAATTATTTTGTTGACAATTCAACTATCGAAAATTCAACTTTTCGAATTGAAACATTGAACTGTCTTCTAAAAAATTTTTCTTTATGGCTTGAAAATTCGACTAATATATATTTTTCGAGAATATTAGTCTTCAACCTATCGAAACGGATTCAAATTTAATTTTTTTGATCAGATAAGTGTCGTTGGGGCAGACCCCCCCCAAAAAAAACACACACACACACACACACATTTGACGCTCCCTTGAATATTTTCAGTCAACCCGAAAGCGAAAAAAAGATTGATTGATATTTCGCAGAGATCAAGTTAAAGGATTGGGTATCAATCTTCCTGAAGACGAAGAATTTTTGGACTTTGCGCAAGGGTGGTGAAAATGATGGGGCGTTCCGCCAAATGCAGGGGATGATCTTCATAGAATTGAGGTCCAGTGTCGTCTGTCATCCTGTCTTCGTGGACACAAAAAAGATGACCTTATGTAATCTAGCGAAAAAAGCGGAAGGGTGAAACATTGCCCTTGGTCATTCCATCCATTTTCGAGCCACTGCCAAAAAGCTCTTTATTCTCCTTCTTCGACCCATATAAAGAAAAAGTATAGCCAATACGGAACTGGATAAAACTCGATAAAAGAAACCAAAAAGTCCTTTTCGAAAATCCTATCTGAAAAAATAAGGGAACAAACGAAATTTTCGAAAATCTCGCACTCATTGTTTTTTACTACCTGATTGGTTGCACACTGCGCGAATATGATTTCAAGTGGCTGTTTTCAGTTTCTTTTTTTTTAATTTTCTGGAAGTTTTTTAATAGAAATTTTCGAATAAGGAATTTTATTTCTAAAAATTTATTTTTAAAAGAGAAAATTTGAATTGTAAATGTTTCTTTAATAATAAAGGCAACAATTATGTCCTTAAAATTTTCAACAAATTTTCAAAATTACAAAAGGATTCTATTCGTAACCACTTGGCCATATTAAATGAAGTTATATGTTTTTATCTATTAATAATTATTAACAATTTTCTGCACCACCAATTTAGTAAATCAAAATTTCCAAGTAATATTATTTAAAAGTATAATTTATTTTTGGCTACTTCTGAACATTATTGATGAAAGAAAAAATTTTAAATGTAAATTTTTTATTCATATTGAGAAATAAATCTGTTCTTTAAATTTTGCTATCACACTATAATTTGTAAATTTCTTCACACTTTCAAAGAGATGAAGAACTTGAAATCATCGACTCAGAATATCTTAATTCACTGATTAATTTATTTTTATCGGCACCTGTAACCAAAAAATAACGGTACCGAAAATACAATCCGTTGCGGAATTTCAAAAAATATTTCAA
Source organism: Andricus quercusramuli (assembly GCA_932178445.1). NCBI lineage: Eukaryota > Metazoa > Arthropoda > Insecta > Hymenoptera > Cynipidae > Andricus > Andricus quercusramuli. The sequence continues at coordinate 274,747 of CAKNXH010000135.1, forward strand.
AAACTTTTAATTATTTTTGAAAAATATTTCAAAGTTTTATAAATAATGAAAACTGATTTGAAATTAAAAAAGATTTTGGGACATTTTGAGGACAATTTGAATGATTTTTTATTTTTATAAATTAAATTGCAGGAAATGTTGAAAAAGATTTCAAAACATTTCAAATAATTTGCTAAAATTTCGGAAAAGAATGTAGAAGATTGTAAAGCAAACTTTTCCAATTTCGCGAAATTTTGGAAAAAATTCGAATAATTTTTAAACACATTTAGATGTTTTAAAAAAATTTGGAAAGTAATTTGAAATTTGAAAAAATAAGTATTATAAATGATTCTTCATCTAGAAAAATTAATTTGAAGAGGATATAGATTAAAATTTTAAAAAATTACAAAAGATTTCGGAAGTCTTGAAAAGATACGAAAATAATTGTAAACTTGAAATGATTTCAACGAATTTAAAAAAAATTTAGATTCTTGGAGATTTGGAATAAAAAAATAGAAGCTATTTAAGAATTTTCGAACGTTTAAAAAAATATCCAAATTTTCATAAAATTCGTGGGAAAATTTAAAATAATTCTTCATTTCACAAAATTTATTTTAAGACTATATTTAGGGAGATTTAAAGATATTCCAGAAGATTTCCAAAATTGTCGAAAAATAATCTGGAAGATTTTCGGACATCTTTCTTAATTTTTCAGATTTTTCAAAAAGTTTTATGGAAAATTCAAATCATTTTACAAAAATATGTAGAAGTTTTGACAAAATTTGAAAAATAATTTCAACTTCGACAAGACTTCGAAAAAGTTTAAACAAAACGTAGCTTTTTGAAGATTTCGAAATAACATTATAAACTTTATTAATCATTTTAAAAGGTTTCAAGATTATAAAATTAATTTTCAAAGAATATTTAGAAGGATTTTAAAACGTTATAAAAGATTTCCGAAATGGTCAAAAACGAATCTGGAAGATCTTACGACAATGTTAGGAATAATTCGAGTCAGTTTAAAACATATTTAGGAATTTTTTAATAGAATGAAAAATATTTTTAAACATTGAAAGATTTCCGAAAATTGATCAAATATTTTAAAACTTTTACCAAGCTTTAAAGTCCTAAATGTCTTTCGGACTAACTCAATTTTTTTCTAACATTTTTTTTAATTAGGTAAAATACAAAAAAACTTTGAGATTTTCTAGATACTTTTTTGACATATCTAAAATCTTCCGAAATGTTTTTCCATTTTTGTTTGAAAATTTAAGGAAAATTATATTTATGTCACCAAATATAATAATAAACAAAGAAATTTTGAACATGAAAAGTTATTCGAAATTTATTTATTTTTTTGATAAAAAATTCACTTGCTTAGTTGCAAAATCCATAATTTTAGTTCAGAATTCATCTCTTTGGTTCAAAATTGAACTATTTTGTTGAAAATCCGTCTTTTTGGGCAGAAAATTAATCTTCTTGGCTGAAATTTTATCTTTTTGGTTAAGGATTGAACTATTTTGTTGAAACATATTTTTTATGAATTAAACTGTTTTTTTTTATTAAAAATTAAAATCATTTTGGATTGAAATATCAACTATTACATTTTACGTCGGGAATTCATCTTTTTTAGTTAAAAATTCAACTACTTGTCTAAAAGTTGAACTACTCTGCTGAAAAGTTATTTTTTGAAAAGTTATTTTTTGTTCGACGATTTATCACTTCAGTTGCAAATTAACATCATTGTTAAAAATAAATATTTTTCGTATAAAAATTCAAGTATTTGATTAAAGATAGACTTATTTCTTGAAATTTTGACTCGATATGTCTAAAATTTTCAAAAACCCTTTAGAGATTTTTTTAAGAGACTAAGGAAAATAACATTTATATTACATTAAAAACAAAAAAACCTAGAAAAATGAATATTTTAAAATGCTTAGTTCAGTTCAAACAAAATATTCAGATTAATCCATCGTGAAAAATAAATTTGTATTAAAGTATGCGCATAAATCGGCTACAAATCTTTCTCATTTGTCATTTTCTTGTTATTTTTGCTTCCTCATAGAGGAAGCTTAGTAATAGTAAAATTTTCCAAAATTTTTTAATTCATTTAATTAAACCTTCTTCAATTTAAAAATGTCTAATACAATGTTCTACGCGATTATCCGGATGTGTGTTTATCTGTGGGTGTGTGTGTGTGCCTGTGGATTTGTGTGGATGTGTGTGTGTGTGTGGATGTCACACTTTTTTGTTAACACGATAACTTGGAAACGGTTGAAGATAAATTGGTGAAATTCGGAGGGCTTATTTTAACACTTATATGTTGAAACTGACCAAAGAATTTCTGAAAATATTTACCGCATTTTTTTAGCACTCAATAATATTTTAAAAATCGGTATTTAATGATAAAACTTTTTACATTAACATAATTCAAACTTGATGCAACAATATAAAAGATTCCTTGGTTCGAGAAGAATCGATTGGCCTATAATATTATTACATTTCATTAAAGAGTAAGGAAGTTATCGTCATTCATATTATATTTAAAATCGATTTTTATATTAAACATTTTTTCATTCTCATAATTTAAAGTTGATGCGAGAATAGAAAAGATGTGTTGATTCGAGACGAATCGATTGACCTATAATATTGATACATTTTATTGAAGAGTAAGGAAGGTATGGCAATGCATAATATTTGAAAATACGGTTTTTTATAGTAAAACTTTTTACATTAACCTAATTCAAAGTTGATACAAGAATAAAAAAAATTCCTTAGTTCGAGACGAATCGATTGACCTAATGTCAATACATTTGATCGGAAAGTAAAGAAGTTATATTCATTCATATTATATCTAAAATCGATTTTTGTAGTGAAACTTTGTTCATTCTCAAAATTTAAAGCTGATGCTACAATAGAGAAAATTCCCTTGCCTCGAGATGAATCGATTGACCTAATATTAATACATTTTATTAAAGACTGAGGAAGCTATGGTAATGCATAATATTTAAAAATACTGTTTTTCAAAGTAAAACTTTATCTTTAACGTAACTCAAAGTTGACGGAAGAATAAAAAAATGTCCTTGGATCGAGACGAATCGATTGACCTAATATTAATACATTTTATCCAAGAGTAAGGGAGTTATGGTAACGCATAATATTTGAAAATACGATTTTTTATAGTAAAACTTTTTTCTTCAACATAATTCAAAGTTGATGCAAGGATAAAAAAAAATTCTTCGGTCCGAGACGGATCGATTGACCTAATATCAATACATTTTATCAAAGAGTAAAGAAGTTATGGTAAAGCATAATATTTGAAAATACGTTTTTTTTATAGTAAAACTGTTCTCTTCTTCATAAATCAAAGGTGATACAGGAATAAAAAAGATTCCTTGGTTCGAAAGGAAGCGATTGACATAATATCAATATATTTTATCAAAGAGTAAGGAAGTTATGGTCATTTACATTATATTACAATTCGATTTTTAGGTGACAATTTTTTCATTCTCTGATTAGGAATGATTCGATTGACTTATAATATCGACAGATTTTATTAAGGAGTGAGGAAGCTATGGTAATGCATAATATTTAAAAATACTGTTTTTAAAGGAATCTTATTTTTAACATAACTCAAAGTTGATGCAAGAATAAAAAAATCTCCTTGGTTCGAGACGAATCGATTGACCTAATATTAATACATATTATCAAAGAGTAAGGAAGTTATGATAATGCATAATATTTGAAAATACGATTTTTTATAGCAAAACTTTTTTCTTCAACATAGACCTATATATTTTATATATATTATTATATATTATTATTATTATTATATAAAATATAAAAAAAATCTTTTGTTCGAGACGAATCGATTGACCTAATATTAATACATTTCATAAAAGAGTAAGAAAGTTATGGTCATTTATATTATATTTGAAGTCGACTTTTACAGTGAAACTTTTTTCATTCTCATAATATAAAGTTCAAGCGAAAATAGAAAAAATGTGTTGATTCAAGACAAATCGATTGACCTACAATATTGATACATTTTATTGAAGAGTAAGGAAGTTCTGGTAATGCGTAATATTTGAAAATACGATTTTTTATAGTAAAACTTTTTTCTTTAACATAATTCAAACTTGCAGCAAAAATAAAAAAATATCTTTGGTTCGAGAGGAATCGATTGACCTAATATCAATACATTTGATCAAAAAGCAAGGAAGTTATCATCATTTGTATTATATTTAAAATCGATTTTTATGGTGGAAATTTCTTCATTCTCATAATTTAAAGTTGATGCGAGAATAGGAAAGATGCTATTATTCGAAAAGAATCGATTTGACCTATAATATCGATACATTTTATTGAATCGTAAGGAGGCTACGGTAGTGCATAATATTTGAAAATACGGGTTTTTATAGTAATACTTTTTTCTTTAACATAATTCAAAGGTGACGCAAGAATAAAAAAAATTTCTTAGTTCGAGACGAATCGATTGACCTAATATTAATACAGTTTATAAGAGGTTCAGGAAGTTATGGTAATGTATAATATTTGGAAATACGTTTTTTCATAGTAACATTTTCTCTCCAAAACAATTCAAACTTGATGCAAGAATAAAAAAATTTCTTTGGTTCGAGACGAATCGATTGACCTAATATGCAATACATTTGATCAAAAAGCAAGGAGGTTATCGTCCTTTGTATTATATTCAAAATCAATTTTTATAGTGGAAATTTCTTCATTCTCATAATTTAAAGTTGATGCGTCAATAGTAAAGATGATTTGATTCGAGAAGAATCGATTGACCTATAATATTGATACATTTAGCAAGGAGGCTACGGTAATGCATAATATTTGAAAATACGGGTTTTTATAGTAAAACTTTTTTCTTTAACATAATTGAAAGGTGACGCAAGAATAAAAAAATCCTTAGTTCAGGACGAATCGATTGACCTAATATTAATACAGTTTATAAGGGAGTAAGGAAGTTATGGTAATTCATAATATTTGGAAATACGATTTTTTATAGTAAAACTTTTTTCCTCAAAATAATTCAAAGTTGATGCAAGGATAAACAAAAATTCTTCGGTTCGAGACGAATCGATTGACCTCATATGAATACATTTGATCAAAGAGTGAGGAAGATATGGTCATTTATATTATATTTGAAATCGATTTTTATAGTAAAACTTTGTTCATTCTTATCATTTAAAGATCATGCGAGAATAGAAAAGATGTGTTGCTTCGAGACGAATCGATTGACCTATAATATTGATACACTTCATTGAAGAGTAAGGAAGCTATGGCCATGCATAATATTTGAAAACACGGGTTTTTGAAGTAAAACTTTTTTTGCTCACATAATTCGAAATTGATGCAAGAACGAAAAGATTCCTTGATTCGAGGCAAATCCATTGATCTATAATATTAATACACTTTATTGAATATTATGGAAGTTGTGCTGATTTATAATATTTGAGACACCTGTTTGAAACAGAAAAAATTTTTCCATCGGTATAATGAAAAAATGAAGCATGAGTAGAAGACTTTTTGATCATAAATTTTCAAATAGAATAATTCTGACAATTTTTGTAAAAAATCATAAAGCTGGAAAAGGGATAGGGTGCGACAGAACTTTTCCCTTCCCTTTTCCAGCTCGAAAAATTATCATTCCGAATGCAAAATTTGATTTGCCTGATTTATCTTTGTATTTTAATTTCTTTTTATTATTTCGTAATTTTGTATTTTTTGTGAATTTATGTTTTTAAATTGATCGAAAAAAATACTTTGGTTTGTCTATTATTCAAAAAAATCACTAATGCTTCCTCCATGAGGAAGGAAATACATTTGCTAATGGGAAGCAAAGTGCTCGTGAGATGAGCACTATATAATTATAAATACAAACAAAATTGAAGTACTCCAGATCGAATTCACTGCAATTTTATGTAGTAAATAAATTAAGAGTTAAAAATGCAATTTCAGGGGTAAAAAAATGAAAGAAAATGAACAATAGTGGAATTAAGAGAATTAAAGAAGAGCTTTTACGCGCCAGGAAGAGCTTTTATGAATAAAGACCTATTCATCTACCGTCAAAAAGCTAGTTAGAGTCACTTGTAAGAGAAAATTCCGAGATGAGAATAGGACAAGTAATGAAATTATCTTTATTTCTACAAGAATAGTTTCGTTTATAAAGCCAATTTAAGACGATTATTTTCGTACCATTTGGCGTTAAACATTTTTAGCTCTGATTTAAGTGATTAAAAAATTTTTATTACAGCGTGGATAAAAAACTTGAAAATTTTTTTAAAGTTTTTTAATATTCCCAGACTTTTCCCTGATTAATTTCTCATTTTCCCTGAGCAATGAAGACGAAAATTCTTCTCTCGTAAAAATGTTCATACAGGATCTTTCATAAATTAAATTAAATAATTTTATATTAACATTGATAGAAGTGTTGTTATTTATTATTTTCAGGTCATTCCAAACCTATAATTTAGTTAGAAAAAAGTGAATTATTCAAACTAAAAGTGACTAATTTCTAACCAGCAAAGTGATTGGAAGTGACTGATGTGCATTAATAATGTGACTAAAGTTCTTTTGAATTTATAAGAATTCAAAAGAATTCCAGGTGAATTAAGAAAAACTAGGACAAGGTCATAAGACTTTAGAACAATTCTAAAAAATCGAACTGGATAGGAAAAAATTTTGAAATAAAAAAAAACTCTATTGATTCAGTCAAACTGAAGTGAGCTTATCGGAATTCAAGTGAATTGAGAAAAATTGGATGAAATTTATTAAAATTTTCGTTGAGACACAAAAAAACTTGAGTGAATTTCAAAAATGTATCAGATTCAGTAATTTTCAAAAACTTTTTAAAAATTCAGAAGAATTCAATATAATTTGATAAGAATGCAGGATAAATTCCAAATGTATTCAAATGCATTGCAAACAAAAATCTGAAAATTTCTTCAAATCTTTGAATCCCTGCGAACTCCCTCATTTCTCCTGGATAAATTCTTTGAAATCCATTGAAATATTATAAAATCCTATGAAATTTGACTACATTTTCTGGAATCCTGGAGAATTGATAAAATACCTCGAGAACTTTGAAACCCCGTAAAATCATTGTAATCTTTGGAAATTGCTGGTCATTTTTTTCATTTCTTCAAAAAAGCTTTGAAATATTTTCAAATCTCCTGATGTATTTTAGGCTCTTTGAAATTCCTTTGAATTATTTATATCAATTAAAATTCCCTTAAAATCTTTTAGAATTCCCTGATATATTTCAAATTCTTCGAAATTCCTTCAAACTTTTCAAAGCCCTTGAAAATTCCTGAAAATTTTTTACTGTACCCTTAAATATTCCAAATTCTACGAAACATTTTAAATTTCCTGCAAACTTTTTAGACCTCTTGAAAATTCCTTGAAATTGAAATAAATTTAAGAACTTGAAAATCTTTTAAAATCACCTCAAATTGAAATTTTGAAATCCAATCAATTTTCCATATCTTTCAAAAAAGGCCTTGAAGTCTTTTCAAGTTACCTACAATATTTGAAACCATTTAAAATCCATTTAAATTATTAAAATTAATTAAAAATTCTTCGGAATCTTTCCAAATTTCCTCAAATTTTTAAAATCTTTTGGAATCTTTTGAAATACTCTGAAACTTGTTAAGGCTCTTGAAAATTCTTGAAAATTTTTAAAAACACGCTGAAATATTTCAAATTGTTTAAAATCTTTTGAAATTAAAAAAAAGTGCGATTTTGAAAATTTCTTTGAATTGTTACAAATATTATAGAATTTGTAAAATCCCTTGAAATATTTTGAAATCACTAGAAACTTTTTGAAGGCCTTGAAAATTCCTTGGAAATAAAATTAAAAAACCTTTAAAATCCTTCGAAATCACTACACATTATTGAATTATATTGAAAATATCCTGAGAAATTTCAATTCTTTTAAAATATTTTTAGATCCCTTGAAATTTTTAAAGCTCTGGAAAATTCTTTGGAATTTTTAAAAATATACTCAAATCTTAAAAAAATTAAATTCCGAAAGGTGATTGGAATCAACTGAAAATTCCTTGGAATCGTTCAAAATATCTTAAAATTTCTCAAATTCTTATAAATATTTCTGCGAAAATTTATGTAAATATATTAGGAGTGTATTGAAATATATAAAAGATTTCTCGAAGTTTTTGAAATTTCTCTAAAATATTTCAAATTCTCAACAATCATTTCAAATTATTTAAACCAATTACCAATTCCCTGGAACATTTTAAATAACCTAAAACATATAAAATCCTTTGAAATTATTCAAAATTAATAAAATATATTAAAAATACTTGAAGCTTTTTCAAATATTTCAAAATGTCTTGACATTTTTCAAAGCTTTTGAAAATTCCTTGGAATTTTCAGAAATACCCTAAAATATTTCAAATTTTTTGAAATTTCTTCAAATTATTAAAAGCAACTGAAAACTCCTTGGAATCTTTTAAAATATCCTAAAATTTCTTGGAATCTTTAGAAAATACTCTAATCTCTTTATCTTTTAAAATGATTGAAATCTTCAAAAAAATGTATCAAATTCCTTGGAATCTTTTTAAATATTCTAAAACCTTAAAGGCCCAATCGTATTTAAATCTTTTTGAATCTCCCTAAATTATACTTTATTAAAAATTCCTTGGAATCTTTTAAAATACCCTTACATATTTCAGTTCTTTGAAATGTCTTGAAAATTTTTGAAGCTCTTGAAAACATCTTAAAATTTTAAAAATACTATAAAATGTGCAGTCCTTTAAAATCCCTCAAAATTCTTGAGGTCTATTAAAAATTCCTTGAAATCTTTGAACATATCCTAAAATATTTCAAATCCTTCAAAATTTTTTCAAAATGCTTGAATCTCGTAAAAATTTCTTGTAATTTCCAAAAATACCCTAAATTCTTTAAAAGCCTATGGAATACCTTTGAAATTATTAAAATCTATCAAAAAATCTTTGGAATTTCTTAATATACCCTAAAAAATTAAAATATTCTAAAAGATTTTGAAATTCGTTGAAACTTTTTGAGGTATTCCAAAACTCAGTGA
>CAKNXH010000135.1:283913-297099 GCA_932178445.1 Andricus quercusramuli
TTTTGGAAAATTCTGGGAATCTTCAAAAATAATCTAAAATCTGCAGAGTCCTTTTAAATCCCTTAAAAATATTAAAATCTATTAAAAATTCTTTGGAATTTTTTAAAATACATTGAATTATTTCAAATCTTTTACAAAACCATTGCAACTTTTTCAAGCGCTTGAAAATACTTTGGAAATGTATTGAAAGTTTCTTGAAATCTTTTAAAATACGCTGAAACATTTCAAATCCTTCAAAATCTTGTGAAATACTCTCCAAATTTTTAAAGCACTTGAAAATTCTTCAGAATTTTTAAAAATACGCTAAAATCATTCAAAATCCCTTAAAATTATGGAAGTTCATTAAAAAATTCGTGGAGTCTCCTAAAATACCCTAAAATATTCCGAATCCTTTAAAATTTTCTGAAATCCTTTGGAAAATTTTTAAACTCTTGAAAATTCATTAGGGTTTTAAAAAATTCCCTGGAATCTGCAGTCCTTTGAAATCTCTCAAAATTATTTAAATTTATTTAGAATTCCTTTGAATCTTTCAAAATACCCTTAAATATTTTGAGTCTATTGAAATCTATTGAAATCTTTTGAAATCTTTTGCAAATTTTTAAAGCTTTTTAAAATTCTTTGAAATTCTTAAAAATATGGTAAAATCATTCAAAATCCATGAAAATTACTGAAATCTATTGGAAACTTTTTGGAATCATTCAAAATACCTTAAATTATTTTGAATCATTCAAAATTGTCTAAAATCCTTTGGAAATTTTGAAAGCTCTTTAAAATTCTTTGGGATTTCGAAAAATACCCTAAAATTTGCAGTGTCCTTTGAGATCCCTGAAAATTAGTTGAATTTATTGAAAATTCCTTCGAATCTCTTAAAATACCCTAAAATATTGCGAATCTATTGAAATCTTCTGAAACTCTTTGAAAATTTTTTAAGCTCTTGAAAATTCTTTAGAATATTTGAAAATACCTTAATTTATTGAAGATCCCTCAAAATACCGGAAATATATTACAAATTTCTTGGAATCTTTTGAAATACCCTAACAAATTTCAAATTTTCTGAACTCCTTTCAAAATTTCTGAAGCTCTTGAAAATTCCTGTTGATTTTTGAAAATATTTTACAATTCTTTGAAATTCCTCAAAAGTATTTAAATCTATAAAAAAGTTCATGGAATCTTATAAAATACCCTTGAATATTGTAAATCCTATGGAATCTCATGAAATCCTTCGAAAATATCTAGAGCTTTTAACAATTCCTTGAAATTTTAAAAAATACCCTAAAATCTGCAGGGCCCTTGAAATCCTTAAAAATTATTTAAATCTATTTTATATTCCTTGGAATCTTTCAAAATTACCTATAGTGTTTTAAATCTATTGAAATCTTCTGAAATCTTTTAAAAATTTGGAAAGCTTTTCGAAATTCTTTCAAATTTTCAAAAATACGCTATAATCTTTTGGAATCTCTTCAAATTATTGAACTTTATTTGAAATTCCTTGGAATCTTTTAAAATACCCTTAAATATTTCAAATACTTTAATATTTGTTTAAAATCACTTTATCCTTTTTAAAGCTCTTGAAAATTCCTTATAATTTTCAAAAACACCCTGAAATCTTTGAAATCCTTTTAAATCCCTTCAAATGATTAAAATTGTCTGAAAATTTCCTGGAATCTTTTAAAATACCCTGAAATATTTCAAAAAATTTCAAGAAAATTTCAAAAATTTGTAGACGGATCTGAATTCAATAGTGGTTAACCCATGGTCAAATTTCTTGAAAGAAGAGCGACTAAAGTCACATTTTCTCCCAAAAAAGTGACTCTAGTGACTTCACCTTAAAAAAGTTAATAAAAATTTATTTTAGAAAAAATTGACTAATTCTGACAGTCTTAGCCGTAATTATTCTTGACAGTTACCTGAAGTGCTTCTTACAGAAATTCCTTGACTTTTGCAATTTTTTTCAAAAGTTGTCACTTTTTCCTGAATTTCTCTGACTTTTCCTTGATTTTCATGTCTTAATTTTTAATTTTTTCTATTTGTTCTAGAAATGAAAATATGTATTTGATAGGATACATGTATGGTTTCGAAATAAAAATTCATTTTCAGGAGATTTTTTATTTTATTGGGTAATATTTTTGTCAGTGGTAAACTAGGTATTAAAAAGCCTTTTTATCAGCGGTCGAAGAAATCTCTGTCAAGATATGGAAGGTAATAAAAGGGCGAAAGCTCTTGAGGTCACGCCGAATATTGTATCGACCTATCTCTCAAGGAAAGAGCTTTCGTCCTTTTATTATCAATCTCCACCGACCGCCGATAAGGAAGCTTTTCAATACCTATCTTACCAAGAAAAAATTATTTCCCCAAAAAAATCGAAAACCCTTCACAAGAGGCAATTTCTATCCCGAAACCATGGATCATTTAAACAAGCAAAACATGAAAACGAAAACTAAAATTCATGCAAAAAGAAGAAAATTTAACCACTCAATCAGAGCTAAAAGTATCATCAATCAGTACGAAAATAATGACCTAAAATGGGCCTTATAAAGGAACTTTGCGTTCTATAAAAGGATTTTAGGAGAAGACGAGGAAAAACATTTGAGCGTTCTTTTTTTGTCGTTTTATGAGTGGAATCACAATTAAAAGCTTCATGAATGCTGGTGATAGAGCGGAAGTGGTTTTTAACGATTAACACGAACGCTATCGGGTTAGTAACTAAAAGTTTAATAGAACCTCTCGGGTCGATCAAAACCTCTCTTCTCTTTACGATACGTGTCTGGTTCTGATACTTTCTTCATCCACTCGATTTTATTATTTTTCATGTAAAAAAAGATATATAACTGAAGGTCCCTGCAGTATGAGACAGGGTGTGTAGCGCTTCATCAACAAAAAAAAAAAAAAAAAAAAAAAAAAAAAATCCAGGACTTTTTCAGGATTCTTAGGACAACAAAAATTATTTCTCCAGGTACCCCTTTCTCTACAGTGGAAAAATACTTTTTACAACATAGTAGAAATTTTATGTCTAGTGGAACTAAAAAAAAGTGTCTATGTTAATTTTTCGTACGCGACAAAAATCTGATTTTATGGTCAAAACACCGTTTCTTTGTGACTTCATTTGATCACAGTGAAAAACCACGATGTTATAATCGAAAATATTTCAAAGTTTAATATTTTTTCAACTTTTACACAAATTTTATAACTTTCTGAAAACTAATTTAGGTTTGATTTCCAATAAAATAATTAAATCTTCAACAAAATAGTTGAATTTTTAACCAAATTGCTGAACATATAATAGACGAAGATGAATTTTCAACCGAGTGGTTAAATTTTAAACAAAATGGTTAAATTTCAAACAAAAGCAGTTGAATTTATAACAAAATAATTGAATTTTTTAGAAGATAGTTCAATTATCAACATAAAAGTGCATTTTAAACACAAGAGGAAGAATTCGTTGTCCAAATAAACGAATAATCAACAAAACGGTTGAAATTTCTACCGAAAAGATGAGTTTTTAACAAAATACTCGATTTTTCAACAAAATAGTTGAATTTTTGACAGAATACTAGAATTTTCTACTATGAAAATCAAATTCCAATTAAATAATCAAATTTTAAAATAAAAAATATCAAAATTTAACGAAAAACAGTTAAATTTGCAACGGGAAAAGTTGAATTTTCAACAAAAAGATGAATTCTCAAAGATAAACTGAATAGATAATATTTCAACAACAACAAGAAACTCAACAAAAATTTTAAGGCAATAGTAAATTTTCAACCGAAGAGTTAAATTTACAACAAAAAAGCTTAAATTTTCAACAAATCAATTTTATTTTTAATCAAATACTTGAATTTTCAAACTACAAAAAATTATTCTCAATAAAAAAGAAGAATTTTCAACACAGAAGATTAATTTACATTCAAAAAAATTTCAACAAAATAGTTGAATTTTCAACCAGAGATGAATTTTTAACCAGAGATGAATTTTCTACTAAAATAATAGTTGAATTTTTAAACTAAAATGAAGAATTCTTGATAAAAACGACGAATTTCCAACCAAGAATATTAATTTTCTAATAAAAAAGATAAATTTTTAACAAAATACATGACTTTTCAAATAAATACTTGGATTTCCAACTAAAAAAGATTAATTTACATTGAAAAAAATTTCAACGAAATAGTTGAATTTTCAACAAAAGATGAATTTTCAACTAGAGATGAATTTTCAACTAAAATGGTAAATCCTTAACCTAGAAAATGAATTTTTAAGAAAGTAGGTCAACTTTCAAACGAAAAATTAAATTTTCTAATAAAAAATATGAATTTTTAAGTAATAAGGATTTTTTGGTTTAGAAAAATGTAACCAAAGAAAGAGGAAATTTTAACCAAAAAGATTAGTTTTGTACAAATAAAGACGCTTTTTTCAACTCAAACAATATTATCTTTCAACAAAAAATGGAAAAGAAAAATTTTCAGCTAAAAATTAAATGCCTAATTTGGAAAAAATGAATTTACAACAAAATAGTCGAATTTTAAACCCAAGAGATGAATCTTCAATCGAAAAAATAAATTTCCATCAAAGTGGTTCCACTTTTACGCAAGTTGTTGAACTTGCAATTTAGAAAAATCAATTTACAGCCAAAAATAAAATAGTTGAATTTTTATTAAATAAAATTATTTGTTCAACATTAAAATGAGTTTTCGAAAGAGAGGTTAAACTTTTAACGATTGAAATAAATTTGAGAAAAAATTAATCTTTAAATGACATAGTTCAATTTCCAATCGAAAAAATTAATTTTCAACCAAAAAATGAAATTACAACCAAAAGGATGAATTTTCAACATTAAATAAATAATTTTTAAATATAATGGCATAACCTTCGCCCAAATAATTTAATGTTATACCAAAAAGGATTCATTTTTAACGAATAATTCAACAGTATAAATATTTTGAACAGAAAAAATTCGAAATTTTATTACACGGTTCAAAATTAAATTCTTTTATGGAAATTCAACAGTTCTGATAAAGTCATCTTTATGGTTGAAAATTTAACTATGTGGTTGAAATCTCAACAATTTTGTTGAAAATTCGTCTTTTTGGCTTGAAAATTTAACAATTTGGTTGAAATTTCGGAACTTTTTTTGGTTGAAGATTCACAATTTTCGTCAAAATTTCTTTTTTTCCTGAGAATCAATTTTTTAAATGAAAAGTTAACCATTTTGTTAAAAATTCAACTGATTGGTTAAAAATTAACTTTTTTCTGGAAAATTCATTATCTCGGGTTGAAAATTCAATTATTTTGTTGGAAATTCGTCTTTTTGGGTTGAAAATTAAACTATTTGGAACAAAATTAAACTGTTTTGTAGAAAACTCGTATTCTCGGCTCGAAAAGTCAACAATTTGGCGGAAAATTTATCTGTTTGGTTGCAAATTTATGTATTTTGTTGAAAATTCGTCTTTTGTGGTGAAATATCTTTTTTTTTTTAAACCAAACTACTTTTTTGACAATTATTCGGTTTCAGTTGAGGGTTTAAGTATTTTGTCAGAAATTAGTTTTTGTTGATTATATCTAACGGTTTTTTATTAAATTAAATTTTGTTGTTACTGAAATATCCACTTTTACATTTTTGTTGAAAATTCAACTCCTTGGTTGGAAGTTGAATCACTTTCTCACAAGATCATTTTTTTGTTGAAGATTCATAATTTTAGTTAAAAATTCTTTTTATTTGGTAAAAATTAATTTTTTAACTGAAAAGTTACCTTTTTTATTAAAGATTCAACTGCTTGATAAAAAATTAACTTCTTCTGGAAAATTCATATACTGGGGTCGGAAATGCACCTGTTTTGTAAAAAATTCACCTTTTCGTGTCGAAAATTCAACAATTTGGTAGAAAATTTAATTATCAGGTTAAAAATGTATGTTCCTTCTTGAAAAATCGTATTTTGTGGTACAATATCAATTTTTCGGTTAAAAGTGTTTGGTTGAAAATAAACATTTTTTTTTTCAACTCCTTGGTTGAAATTTGAAACACTTTATTGAAAATTCATTTTTTTTTTGGTCGAAGATTTACAATTTCACTTGAAAATTCTTTTCTGTTTGGTTCTCCTTTTGGGTTGAAAATTCAACTGTTCGATAGAAAATTAATCTTTTTGGCTTGAAAGTTGAACTATTTTTTTACAAAATGAAACTGTTTTGTAGATATTTTTTTATCAATTCTCTTAATTAAAAACTCGACTACCCGATTTTTGGTCAAAATAGAAACTAATAGAAATAGAAACTAAAAATTACTCACAACTCAGACTCACATCACATCCACTGTTCAAACTAATCAGTAGAAAATGTATATAATTAGTAGAAAATGTGCCTTTTTTGGTAGAAAATTAGACTTCGTGGTTAAAAAATCAAACTATTTTGTTAAAAATTTATGTATCTCACTGAAAATTCGTCTCTTCTGGTCGAAAGTAAATATTTTGCGTTGAAAATTGATCTTATTGGTTAAAAATACAACTGTTTGGTTAAAAATTTGTGTAGATTATTAAAAATTCTTCTTTTTTCCGTAGAAAATTA
Source organism: Andricus quercusramuli (assembly GCA_932178445.1). NCBI lineage: Eukaryota > Metazoa > Arthropoda > Insecta > Hymenoptera > Cynipidae > Andricus > Andricus quercusramuli. The sequence goes on from CAKNXH010000135.1 coordinate 290,466, forward strand.
ATCTTTTTAGTTGAAAGTTCAACTATCTGTTGAAAAATGTATATATCTTATTGAGAATTTTTCTTTTTCAGTAGAAAATTGATTTTTCGTGTTGAAAATTTCACTGTTTTGTAGAAAGCTCAACTCTTTAGTTAAAAATTCAACTATTTGCTCGAAAACTAATCTGTTTCGGTTGAGAAATGGACTATTTTGTTAAAAATGCGTCCTTTTTAGTTCTGTTTCACTTTTTTTGGATTCAAAATTAAAATCTTTTCTGAGTTAAAATATCAACTTTTACTATGGCCCAGTTCAATTTAGAAGTAGGTCAACATCCATGTCTGCCCATTTTTTTTAAGTAATTACTTTTTTCGCCTGCTCTTTTCAAAATTACTTTTCCATTTTTGATTGAAAATTGGATGAAAGTAACTTCTTTTGTTTTTTTTAATCAAAAACAGAAACAGTGTGTAATCTTTTTGAGTGAAAATCGGCGTTTTTTGAACCCTTGAATTAAGCTCTATATTTACGAAATACGTATTTTTCCATCACAAATCGAGTGATCGACCTATTATTCTTGATCAAATATTCTCTAGTAGAAAATGCGCAGCAATTTTTCATTTAAAAGAGAAATTGCGAGAGAAGTAGCGAGAATCAAGATTAACTCAAATGGAAAGCTGTTGAATATGCGTGATTTATTGATATGGAAATTTTTGGTTAAAAAATCGATTTTTAATTTTGGCAAGTACTTGCTGGGTGGCAGCAAAACTTCATTTTCAAAGTTCGCGGACTTTTCCCTGACCATTATTATTCGGAGACCAGCATATTAATATTATTACATTTTTTGAAAAAAAATTTTATAAACAGAATAAAACAATTTCAAATTAAAATTTGACAAAATCAAAATTTATTTCCAAAACAAAAGATGATTTTTCTATAAATGGTCGAATGTTCAAACAAAAAGGATTAAGCTTCAATCAAAAGCAGTTGAATTTTCAACTGAATGATTCCATTTTTGGAAATACAGTAATTGAATATAAAATCTTTTATAAACGGAAGAACAAAATTTCAAATTAAAATGAAAAAATTTTCCCCCATATTTAAATTTATATAATTTATGTTTATATTTATCATTATATTATTGTTTTTAGCAATCTTCTTTTAGAATAGAGTTAGAAAGCCGCGATTTTTCCAAAAAATTTCCACTTTCCGTTCAATATTCAATTGCAGTTTTTTTTTCAATTTGACCCTTTTCGTCCAATTTTCAATTAGAGTTATGTAAATAATTAATTTGGGTTGATAAAATCAATTTTTTGTAGAATTTATTATTTTTTAAAATAATATTCGATTGGAATAATGCTAGAAACTTGTGTTTTTTCTGAAATGTTTAACTTTTGACCACTTTTCACGTAGTGAAGTAATAAATAATGCAAGTTAGCAAAAATATTTGTTCACACAGTTTATTATTGCTTATAATCATCTTATCTTAGATAAGTGCTAAAAAGTTGTGGTTTTTTCTGAACTTTTAAACTTTTTGTCCACTTTTCACTTAGTGAGGTAATGATTAATGTAAGTTGACAAACATCATATTACAAATTACGCAATTTGTAATCCAAAGTGAGAAATGGAACAATAATGCGTATATTTATTAAATAATAGCTTATTTTAAGAAGATCAATTCCTAACAAAATGCATTTGTTTTTAATGAAATAGTTGAATTTTCAACCAAGAAAATTAAGTTTCTATCAGAAAAGACGAATTTTCAACAAAATACACAAATTCGTAACCAAATAGTGAATGTGATGTTAGTTCAAATTATATTTAAATAATTTTTAGTTTACATTTGCTTTGTTCCAAAAATTTTCAACTAAATAATTGCATTTTTATACTATAAAGATCAATTTTAACCAAAAATGTAATGGTTAAATTTTCATTTAAGAGAATAATTTTTGAATGAAAAAAACGAATTTTCTACCGTACAATTGAATATAAAGTTAAAAAAATTACTTTTAATTGAAAAATACGAATTTCCAACTAAAAATATGAATATTGAAGACAAAAAATAAACTTTTAAGAAAGTAGTTCAACTTTCAACCAAGGAGTTGAATTTTCAAGCCAAAATAGTGAATTTTTTACAAAACAGTTGAATTATCAACCAAAAAGTAAATGTTCAACCAATGAGTTGAGTTTTCAACAAAATAGTCAACTTTTCAGTTAAAAAATGAATTTTTAACCAACAAAATTAATTTTTAATCAAAAAATACGAATTGTCTACAAAGCAATTGAATTTTTGACAACAAAAGATTAAATTTTCACAGAAAGAGATGTATTTTCAAACCAAAAAGATTAATGTTCAACAAAGCAATTGAGTTTTCAACCAAAATATATTTATACGTCAAGGAATAAAAAAAAATTGCAATTGAATTGTTGAATTTTTAAGCCAAAAAGAAGAATTCTCAACAAAACAGCTGAAATTTATTAGTGGAATTTTCTACTAAAAACAATGAACTTTTAAGCACAAATAATTAAGATTTTCTTATATGTTTCTATTAACTAAGTTGGCATTTAAGCGAAAAAACGAGAGAAAAATGGGAATAGGAAAACAGGTAGCAATTGTGAACGGATTTATTCGTTTTTTTTTTTATAAATTATCAGCAGTAAATTTTTAAGAAAGCTTATGGAGTATATTTATCAATTTTTGTGCCAGTATAATTATTTATTCAACCAAGTTTTTTTTTCTCTAAAGAAAATAGAAAATAATCTCGATATATATCATATTCAACGTAGATGTACTTAGAAAACATAAATAATTCATTTTTAATATTTTTATGGTTCTTTAGTATAAATAATTTCCCAATTCAAGCCTTTTCAGGAAAAGCCGATTATTTAAAGCAAATTTACAGACTATATATTCCATAAAAGTCACCAGTCTAATATTTGTAATGATTAGATTATTAATAACAATAATGACAACAATAATATAATAATACATCATTAATACAATAATAATTAATAATATAATTGAATTAGTAATAAATTATTATCCATTAATTATTATATTATTAATTTTATTATTATTAATATTATCATTAATGATTTAATGTGATTATTATTTTTAAAAAAATCAAAAAATAACCAAAAATGCATTCGACATATTTGTTCGGTAACCATCTTAAGCTTCAGACATTAATTGTTAACAATAATAATAGCAATATTATGATATAATAACATAATAACAATAATTGGCAAATAAAAAATCTGTCATTGATTGAATATCTGGTTTTTAAATGGTTTATAATAAAAATTATTTTAATTAATGAGAGCTTTCAGACGCCGAATATCATTTTTAAAAACTAATTCTTAGCAATTACACTTCAAAAGAAAATTTCCTTCCAATGTCGTATTAGTTTCGTAACGAATGGAAAATTGTTCACCCCACTCCCTCCCGCCGCCCTTTTATTTAGGTATTTTATTTAAAGCGAATATACAGACTAGAAATTCCATACAGGTTACGAGTCTATTATTTGTAATAATTAGATTATCAATAACAATTATTGATTATTGTTGATTTATTTGATGAAAAATGATTCAGAATACGTGCAACATGCTTTTTATCATAAAATACAAACAATAATTTTTTTTTAGCTCTTCAGTAAGTAGAGCTAGTAATGGGTTTTTCGTTTATAAAATTTGTTATTAAAATTCAAAATGTTCAATTTCGCTATTGGCTAGCTACAGAGGCTGCCGGATGGCAGAGTGGGCGAGGCTCACTTTGCTGTGCAAGGAGGTTCACGTCATTCACTGTGCTATGGGGTACGCCTGACTCCTGGGAAGTATCATTAAATAGTACAGTTTTAGACATAGATGAAACATTTTTTGGATTATTATTTTTCCTAATCGTGGAATTTGTAATAGTCTGAATAGATTGGTTTGAATCACCCAAAAAAAAAAAAAAAAAAAAAAAAATATATACATATATATTTTGAATTATATTTTCAGAACGTTGGATGTTTTTTAGATTTCTAACCTTCGTGATTCGACAGTCGTGAATTTATACATTTTTTTTCCAAATTTTTGATAAAATTTCAAAGCTCCACATTAACAGTACAGTGCGAAGCAAACTTCACGATACAAAATGACCTAGTGCGCAAACTTTCAAAAAGTTCATTGTAGCCACCAAAAAAATTAAAACCTATTTGGTCCCTAATTACGCCGCTTAATCCATAATTGCCCCGGTTGATATTACATATTTTCTGTCAGGATCTTAATTCACATTCGATTTTCCCATTTCTTCATATCATCGTATTTTATCTAGGACAGTACTGCAAATTTTCCAGTGAGGTTGGCTCTTCCATTTAGGAATGCACAAAGAGGTAAAATATGGAAATTGCCCAATGTCGCGACATTACGAGTCAGTGAAATATTTCGCAGTGTGGTTAAGCGAGGTTGAAAGGGCTGAAGGTGTGCGGTTTGAAAGACTTAGCCTTGCTAATGAAATTCAATTCAAAAGTATCTTCAATTAAATTTCAGGAACATATAATGCAAATTTAATTTTAAAGTCACTCAAATGTTATTTAATCATAAACTCAAAAGTACATGAATCAGGGTGGCTGTAGTTCAGGGGAAAGTCAGGGAATTTAATTGGTCATGACAAATCAGGGGAAAATGAGGAATTTAAAAAAAAATCTTGCAATAGTTAGGGCATTTCTATGAGAGGCACCTAGACTGTCAAGGATAATACATTTGACATTTTTAACTCTTTATCAGAAGTTTTTCCATTCTGTTTATATAATATTCGACGTTGAGAATGTCACAAAATCAGGACTCTGATCTTTGAATATTAGTGGACAAAGGAAAATAAAAAGTTGGCCAGGAAAAATTAGGAAATTTTGAAAACAAAGTTTGGGACCAACCTGATAGAATATTCTTGTCAGTAATTTATTTGCTATGTATTTGTATTTATTTTTTATTTGAAGTTGCTTCCTCTTGGAGATTATAATTTCAGTTGAACAATGTTATTATTTTTTTGAAAATTCACAAATTTTGTTAAAAATTCATCCTTTATGGATGAAAATTCAACTGTTTCGTTCAAAATTCGTCTATAGTAGTTGGCTTGAAGTTTCAACAACTTGATTGATTTTTTTTCGCTTCTGTAGAAAATAACCTTTTTGTTAAAAATTCATATACTAGTGTTCAAAATTCAACTGAAATCTTTCTTAGTTCAAAATTTATCCGTTTTACTAGAAATTTAATCTCTTTTATGTCAAAATGAAACTTTTTGTTGAAAATTCCACATTTTTGATCGAATGTCGAAATGATAGGTAAGAAATTATTCGTTTGTTGAAGATTCATCATTTCAATTAAAAATTCATTTATAAGGTTGAAAATTAATTTTTTTCTTGGTTGAAATTAAATTTTTTCAACGCAAAATGTAACTAATCCAGTTGAAGTTTCATCATTTTAGTCGAAAATTCATCTTTTTGGTTGAAAGTTTAATTATTTTGTAGAAAATTAATATTTCCAATTGAAAATTCCCCTGCTTGGGTAAAAGTTCAACTTCTGTGCTATTTTTTTTAAGGTTTATCTCTTTCGTCGAATTTGTATCTATTTTGTTGAAAATTCGTATTTTTAGGAGATATGAATTTTTTAACTGAAAATGTGAATTTCACCTATGTAATTGGATTGATGTATTTTGTTAAAAATAGAACTACTTTTTTGAAAATTTAATTTTTTCAAATTCAACTATTTGTTAAAAGTCATCTTTTTTGGTCAAAAGTTCAACTGTTCTATCTTTTATGGTTGAATATCAACTCTTAAAGCTTTTGTCAAGAATTCATTTGTATGTAGAAATTTCGTCTTGTTTCGTCAAAATTTTAATACTTTTCATCTGCAAATTCATCTTTGTATGTATAAAATTCATTTCTCTTTATAGAAAATGAACTTTTATTCTTAAAAATGTATCTTTTTGAGCTTAAAAGTCAACTTTTTTCTAGGACATTCGAATTTTCAGCTCAAAATTTTCATTATTTGGTTGAAAATATAACTTTGTAGGGAAAAAATCGAAGCATCTGGTTAAAAAATGAACTATTCTGTTGAAAATGTAATTATTTTGTTGTAAATTCAAGTCTTTTGTTAAAAAGTCATCTTTTTTTTGTCGAAACTTATACTGCCTTCAAAAACAAAACAAAAATGGTTTGGTTGAAAATAAAACTGTTTTTGGTTAAAGTTTAATCTGTTTTGTTTAAAAATTTAGCTACTTTCATGAAAATTTAATTAATTTATTTGAAATTCAACTATTTTTTTAAAGAGTCATCTTTTTTTGGTCGAAAATTCAAGTGTTTGGTTAAAAATTCATCTTTCATGGTAAATAAATTAGTTTTTTAGGGATTTGTATCCCCGGGCAGAAACTCTTATAGTTTTGGTCGGGTTTTCGTCCGTCGTACAATTTTCCAAGGAGGAAAATTGAGAAGAAATGATTTGAGGGGAAGTAGGGGAAGTGGGAAGGAAAAATAGGGGAAGTGAGGGAAAAAAGGGAAAAGACAGTAGGAGTAGTGAGTGGGGAAAGGGGGGAAGGGGAGTAGAGAAAGCAAGAGGAAATGAGGGTTGAAGAAGTCGATGGAGTGAGCGGAAATGATTGGCAGGAAAGTAGGGGAACTGATAG
>CAKNXH010000135.1:297109-324794 GCA_932178445.1 Andricus quercusramuli
TAAGGGTTGTAGGAAAAGTGAAGTGTCAGCTGGGAAGCGAGGAGAGGTGGAAGTAGAAAGGAAGAAGTTATGAAAGGTGTGGCAAGAGGTAAAGTGATGAGTGGGTAAGTAGGGGAATGTGAGTAGAGTAGAGGACAGAAAGTATAGGAGAGGGAGGTTTGATCACGAAAAATGAAAAATTGGTCAGAGAAAAATGAGGAAATTTTGAAAATGAAGTGTTTCGGCCACCCTGATAAATAAAAAACTTAAGTTTAGTGTTCCAGATGATAATTGTTTCACACAAGAGAAATAATTAAAGTTCATGAGAAAGTACGGTGGAGGCCCTTATCTCTGATTTTTTGTTTTCCAACTTCATTAGCAACCATGGCACGAGTATTTGGCTCTCATGAAAGTTGTCTGCTCGCATAGAGCGTGTAATATCACTCAAGTCAGTCGAATAACACTAAAAGTTTGGAGAACTGTTTACCGTGAACAGCATTGAATATACAAAACGGACTATGATCTCTGGAGAGCTCTTGCCGCAAATTTGTTGTTTCAAACAGGTAAACAACGAGCACGAATAGTCAAGTTGCATAATTCCATCCTGCCGTTCCAATTACGCTGGTGTTATTAATAGATGAGCGGATCGTTAATTTCCATTAATTACATAAGGATGATTTTTGAAATTTCGGACCCCTTTCCCCTCTATTGTATGGATTTATAAGGTTTTTATGACCCCCCCCCCCCTACGTCTTTCGCAAGTTTTTATATTTTTCACTCTATGTATAAAAAAGGTATCCATTGTTTTCATTTTAAACGAGGTTTTAAGGGATTTCAAAAGATCTCACCGCTCACTTACGCTCACTTACCTTATTTCACCTCCCTACTTTTTCCTTACTTCCCCTACTTCTCCTCTCTGCAGTACCCATCATTTTCTCTTGTTTCACTCCACTATTTGTCGACACTTACCCTACTTCCCGTCCTTACTTTTCCCTCACTACCCCTACTTCTCTCTGTGTTACCACTTTCTCCCTCTACTTCCCCTTCCTTCTTCTCTTTCACACGACTACTTCTCCTCTTCACACAACACCGCACTTTCCCTAGTTCCACACCACTCATTTCTCGTCACGTCCCCTACTTCCCATTCAAATGCGAAATATAAATGTTATTTTATATAGCTAGATGACATCTTTGCTGTTTTTTCGAAAGATATCGTTTTTAATTGACCCCAGTATTATAAGTGTAAAGAAGATGTTTTTATTGGCATTAGGGTCCTACCTCATGCATTTGAATCGATCTAAATTCATTATAATGTATATTTAAAAAAAGGTTTGTATGTTTTTAAATTTGATAAATTTTGCAGTCAATAATATAGTGCATTTCAATTACGGATAGGGGTAGGAACTTAATATAATTGATATAAATTTTGATTTGATTTTTCAAAACACACAAGAAAATATTTTTTGAAACTGTTGTTCAGGCCACGGATAGGAGCCAGAACTTAAATTGAAAGATCATCAATTACGAAGTTGAAGAAAAATTATAACTATTTTAGTGAGTTGATTAGTTAACTAAAAAACCAAGTTTTAAACTTATCCTCAGAAATTTTCTTCCTCTTCCTTCTCTTCCATATATTATTCTTATTACAACTGTGCGAATTAAGGCTTAGTTTCACACTGATTAGAAAAGGACCCTTCTTGTCTGAGATCCAGAAGGAAACTAGAATTTTTTTTCAAAATCCACACTAACGGTAACCCGATAAAATTGTTTGTTGTGTTTTTTAAAAAATCAAATAAAAATTTATATCAATTATATTAAGATTCAACCCCTATCTGTGGTTGAAATGCACTATGTTATTGACTGCAAAATTTAACAAATTCAGAAAGTTATAAGCACATTTTTTTTCTTTTTTTTTTGAAAATATAGTTTACAATGAACTTAGATCAATTAAAATGTAATAAGTTGAGACTATTTAATACTTGTTTGAGAATACTTTTAAAAAAATTCTTTATTTCATAAGCTCTTTTCCCCTTTTCTGAGAAATTATTACACAGCAACACAAAAAAAAATCGTTTTTCGGGCCTGGAGGTCAGACCATGTTGACTATATGTCTTTTGGGTCGCTGAATCCGAATCCGAGGTCCGAAAACCCCCAGCACGTGAGAGTTCTGACGTAACCTGAAAAACCTCACAACAAATCTTTTTTTCTGGTCTAAAGGTCAGACCATGTGTATTATATCTGTGTTTTTGGATCGCTGAATCCGAATCAAAAGTAAAAAAAAACCAGCACCTCAGGGTTCTGACATAATCTCATAAAAAATTGTTTTCTTCAAGTCCGGGGGTCAGACCATGTTTACGATATGTTTTTGGGGTCGCTGGATCCGCATCCGTGGTTTAAAAAACTCCAGCACGTCTGGGTTTTGATTTTTAAAGAAACTCGTGAAATTTATTCATCCGAATTACGTGTGTCTGCCATTCAGAGAAATGTCCTCTTGTAACAAAAAGGATGTTTCTTGACCTAAATGGAATTTCCCTTTAAATTTAAGGTTGAGAGGATTTTCATTTGTCTCAACAGGAATCCTTTTGCGGCAACAAATTTCCTTATGCGATTCGGATTCAGCGACCCCAAAAACATATAATAAACATGGTATGACCCCCGGACTTGAGAAAATTAAATTTTAATGAAATTATGTCAGAACCCTGACGTGCAGTTTTTTTTGGACTTTGGATTCGGATTCAGCGACTCCAAAAACATAGATATAATACACATGGTCAAACCCCTGGACCTGAAAAAATAAAATTTAATGAGGTTTTATAAGGTTATGTCAGAACCCTGACGTGCTGGGGGTTTTTGGACCTCGGATTCAGATTCAGCGACCCAAAAAAACATATAGTCAACATGGTCTGACCTCCAGGCCCGGAAAATGATTTTTTTTGTGTGGCTGTGTTATTTTTCCCTATTTTCAAGAAACTCTTTTCATTAAAATTGATTCTTTTCGTTCTGAAGATTCATCATTGAGTTGAAAGTCATCCATTTGGTTAAAAGCTTAACTATTTCGATGAAAATTGGTATTTTTAGTTAGAAATTAGTTTCCTTCACTGAAAATGTAACTTTTCCATTTTTTGTTGAAAATTGATATTTTAAAGGCACTGACTAGTATTACAGAAATTTTCTGTAAAACTAACTGGTTAAGTATATAGAACTGGGGCTCGTATAACGGAATTTTCCAAAACGTTAACCCTTAATGAGCTGGAAAAGCGGTTAGTCGTACGGAGAATTACGTAACGACAGACAGTTCGTATTTTAAATTGAAAATTGATTTTTCTGGTTTAAAATTCATGTATTTTGTTGAAAATTCATCTTTTTTGGTAGGAAATCAATCTTCTTGGTTGAAAGTTCATCTATCTGGTTGAAAATACATCTGTTTTTCTTTTAAGTTAATCTCTTTTCGTGGAGAATTTAACTATTTTGTTGAAAATTCTTATTTTTTGGTTGAGAAATAATTTTTTTTACTGAAAATTTAACTGTTCAATTTTTCGTTGAAAAATGATATTTTAATTTGGAAATTGGTCTATCCTCGTTGGTGATTTCTGTAGTTTGTTAAATTTCATATTTTTTCAAATTAAATGCTTATTTTGTTGAAAATTCAACTATTTTGTTGGAAATTCGTTTTTTGTTGTTAGACATTTTTTGTTCTTATCTGAAAATAAGTCTTCCATTTTTGTTCAAAATGTATCCTTTATATAAGGTAAAAATTTAGAAATTAAGTAGAAAATCGATGTATTTTGTTGAAAAATCTTCTGTTTGGGTAGAAAATTAATCTTAGTTGTTGAAAATTCATCATTTTGGGTGAAGATTCAACGATTTTGTTAAAAATTCGTCTTTTCTCGTTGAATTCAACTGGTTGAGAATTCTTTTTGTTTTTTGTTGAAAATTAATCTTTTAAACTGAGAATGTAACTATTCTATTCTTAGTTGCAAAGCTTTTTTTTTTAGTTAAAAATTCAACTATTTGGCTGACAGTTCACATATTTTGTCGAAAAATCGTCTTTTGGTAGAAAATTAATCTTATTGGTTGAAAATTAATACATTTGGTAGAAAACTTATCTATTTTGTTGAAGGTTTAATCATTTTATGAAAAAAATCAGCTATTTTGTTGAAGTCATCTTCCTTCTTGGGAAATTCGACTATATTGTTAAAAATTCGTCCTTTTGGATTCAAAATTCATCTCTCTTATCTTGAAAATTCAACTGTTTGTTTGACAACTAATTCTTTTTTTCTCTCGTTGGAAATTCAGTTATTTGCTTGATAATCCAATTTTGTGTTGAAAATCTATCTTTCCGAATTTAAATTTTATTTTTTGATCAGAGAAGTGTCACGTGTTACAACACCCTTGCAACCCCTCTCCTGAGTGACATTTTATGGCGTCTTAGGTCCATAATGTGTGGACGTTTCCTGAGGTAGGGGAAGAGTGGTACTACTTTGATCATTTTTTTTCAAACAGGATTTTTTCGAAGAAAGTGGAAAAATGTTTTTATCCATTAATTGAATTACACATAATATTAACAAATTAAAAAAAAATTAGAACTGAACAAATGAAAATTAACAAATGCAACATCCGATCAGTATGAAACAAAAAATAATTCAAATCATCCATGAAAATAAATTAAAAAATTAATGTAAAGAATCAGATATCCATGAATCACGTGACCTAAATTTTGACAAATTAAGACCCTCTCCCCTCCTCCATATGATAAGCTTTTTAAAAATATATTTCAATTGACGTTTCATATTGATTCAAATCTAATTGAAAATCGTGTCATGACACATCATATGTACAAATTGAGAAATAACAAATTTGTTGATGATTGTGCATATTTCAAAATCAAAAATTTGATGATTTCTGTGATTTTTCTTATATGAAGATAAACGTGAAGTATTTACAAAATTAAACAACTTTAATTTAAAAGTTGATCGAAGTAGCCCCACAGTTTATGAACAAATTGCAAATGCGCTCAAAAATTAAACAAATTTTTTCCGCATAAAGGTTAAGTGTAGGAATATTAGGGGGGAGGGGGTCATCAACTCATTTACGTAATTTTTGAAAATTAGCAAAAAAATTATCCCGGAGATTATCTTTTTAATTATAAATTTTATTATTTGGTTGAAAATTTAACAAATTTCTTGAAGACATCATTTTTTTCTGAAAATTCAGCTGTTTTGCTAAAAATTCGTCTTCTTGGGTTGAAAATTAAAGTCTTTTCGCATAATATTAACCTTTTGTTAAAAATTCATATTTTGTTGCTGATAAGTCAACTGAAATCTTTTTTGAATAAAAAATATTTTTTCTGACAGTTTGTCTTTTTAATTTATTTTATCTTTAGTTCATTTAGTTCATCTTTTTTTTAGTAGAAATATTGCATCTTTCTTGGACAAACATGCAACTGCTTTGTTGCAAATTCAACTGTTTCCTAGAAAATTTACTTTTTGTTTAAAATTTGTGTTGTTCTGTAGAAAAGTCTATTGAAATCCTTCTGGATGAAAATTCAACTCTTATTTTGAAAATTTGTCTTTTTGATTTAAAAATACACCTATTTCAGTAGAATTTTATTTTTCTTGGACAATGCAACTGTTTGATTGGAAATTTAACAATCTTGTTGAAAAGTCATATTTTTTGTTGAAAATTCGGCTATTTAGCAGAAAATTTACTTATAGTTTACAATTCTTATTTTGGTGTTGGAAAGTGAACTGGAATCTTCTTTGGATGAAAATGTAACCAATTTTTAAAAGGTTTTTTTCTAATTCATCTGTTTTAAAAGGAATATCACATCTTTCTTGAATAAAAATGCAACAGTTCGGCTGAAAATTCAACTCAATTTTGTTGAAAAGTCATACTTTTTGGTTGAAAATTCTGCTGTTTTCTTAACAATTTAAATATTTTGTAGAAAATTTACTTTTGGGTTGAATTTATTATTTTGGTGTTGAAAAGAGAACTGAATTTTTTTCTGAATGAAAATTCAACTATTTTCTTGGACTTTCTTTGTTAAAAATTTATCTATTTCGTAGAAAATTTACTTTTTGTTTAAAACTCATATTTTGTTGTTAAAAAATAAAATGAAAGCTTTTCTGAATGAAAGTTCAGCTTTTAAAAAAAATTGTCCTTTTTTCATTAAAAATTCATCTGTTTCAGTACAAATTTCACCTTTCTTGGATAAAAATTCAACTATTTGGTAGAGAATTCAACTCTTTTGTTAAAAATTCATCACTTTTGGTTGAAAAAATTCTTTTTTTTTATGAAAAATTCAATTTTGTTCGTAGAAACTTATTTTTTGTTATAAAATTTATATTTAGATCTTGAAAAGACATCTGGAATCTTTTCTGGATGAAAATTCAACTTTTTTTTGAATTGGTTTTCTTTTTAAATGAAAATTCATCTGTTTCAAGAGAAATTTAATCTTTTTTTGATAAAAATGCAACCACTAAGGAGTGAATTCAACAATTTTGTCAAAAAGTCATACTTTTTGGGTAAGCATTCGTCTTTTTGAAATTGAATTCAATTTTTTTGTAGAAACTTATTTCTTGGTTAAAAATTTATATTTTGATCGTTAAAAGTCAACTAAAATCTCTTTTAACAGAAAATTCAACTATTTTTTTCAAACTTCTCTTTTTGATTCATAAATTTATCCGCTTTGGTAGAAAGTTCTTATTTTTTAAATGAAAATGCAACTTTTTGGTTAAAAATTATTATTCTTCTCTGCTTGAGTATACAACTCTTTAATTTGAAACATTTGGTTGAATCAGTTTGTTGAGAAACTTTTTTTTTTAAGAGTTATATTTTAAGTTGAAAATTCATCTCTTTGGTTGAAAGTTTAACTATTTTGTTGAAAATTAATCTTTTTAAGTTGAAAATTCAAATACCTGGGTAAAAGTTAAACTACATTGTTAAAAATTAATTTTTCTGATTGAAGGCTTATGTCTTTGGTGAAAATATTAACTGTTTTGTGAAAAAGTATTTTTGTTTTGATTTAAAATCAATTTTTTAACTGAAAATTTAACTTTTTTTTGAGATTGATCTTTTTTAGTTTGAAAATTCTCCTTCTTTGGTATAAAAAAATTATTTTCTTGACTTAAAATTTCATTTTTGTTGGGTGAAAATGCATCAGTTTCGTGGAAAAATAATTTGTTCATGAAGTCATATTTTTGTTTTTAGATTCAATTTTTGTGGTGGAAATTAGTTTTTTGGCTTGAAAGTTTAACAATTTAGGTAAAATTTTCTTTCTCTAATGAAAAATCGTTATTTGTTGAAAATTTGTCTTTTTGGTATTAAAAAACTGTTTTTTTTTGTATAAATTTCATGTTTTTTGATTGAAATATAAACTATGGCACTTTTTGTTGGGGAATTATATTTTTAGGCTGAAAATCCAACTATTATGTTAAAAATTTAATTATTTTGTTGAAGATTCAAGTATTTTGTTGAAAAGCCATCTCTTATAATAGAAAAGACATTTTTTTGTATAAAATAAATTAATAAATTTGTATCTGAAATACTGTTTTATTTCGTTTATGAAAGATTCGATGATAAAAGTATTTCAAGATTAAAATGCTGGTTTTTGAATAATATTGATCAAAGAAAATGAAAAATTAGACAAGGAAAAATAAGGGAATTTTGAAAATGAAGTTCTAGGACTCCCTGCCGATTAAAAAAAAATCGCTAATGATCGAATTACAGCTATTTCAGTTGGTTATATTACATCAAAAAAGTGTAGCACCAACTGGCAATTGTTATTGTTATTAAAAATATTTTAAATGAGCAGTCATCTATGACAATTTTGCGTCCGAATAACCCGTTTTTAAGTAATAATTATTTCAATGCATCTTGATGGTGGTGGTGCTCAAATAATATTATTGAATAATAACAACAAATTGTAACTTTTATGGACAAAATATTCACGTAAAATTATTTTGGTATTTTATTTTCCTATACTATAATATTATGTGAGAAACATTTATTTTTCAATGAATCTTATTGGATCAGGTGAGGTGTATCTTAAAGTTTATGAATTTGCTTGAATTCTTGGGCAAAGAGAATTATTATGCCTTCTTCTAAATAAATAACATAATTCTTGAAGAGTGAATATACTAAATTTAAACGATATTGACATTTGATAATTCAAAATAATATATTTTTTTCCTAATACTGTTCTTGAATTACAAGTATGTTACTATTTTTTATTATTTATTCAAATTTATCAATAATTTAAAGCTGTTTACCATGCGAGTCCCTTAATTTATATTTATATTAATGATTTTTCCCAAATGTTTCTTTGTGAAGATTACGATTTTCTATTAATATTTTAATAATAATATTAATTAAGGATCAGTCACAAGGTTACTTATTTAGGTACCACTATCAAGATGCATTAAAATAATCATTATGAAAAAATAGCTAATTCAGACGTAAAAATGCTATATATGACTGTTTATTAAATATATTGTTAATAAGAATAACAATTGCGAGTTGGTGCCACACTTTTTTGATGAAATATAACCTTTGAGATAACTGTAACATGATTTAGCAGAAAAATAAATTTTTTCCGATGAAAAATGCTAAACTTTATTTGTTCATAATATAGTTATTAACAATACAAATATGTGACATTCATATTTTCTGCAGCTATTTATTACAATTTGGAATTATTTTGGGAGTTGTTTAATAACGCAAACATTTCTTTGAAAAAAAAAAATTATCCATTAGCATATTTTTAATGATAGTAATTGTTAATTAATGGTTATTTTCACTCTAAATACTAATCGCATGAGATATTCAGGCATTTTTAACCAAGATAAATTTTGTTGTTGCGGCTGAGCACTTTATTAAAATAACCGTTTACATAAATTGTTTATAACAATTGGAAGAAATCTTAAACTGATGGATAGCGACTTCTCTCAAGGCTTCTTTTCAAAGAAAAATTCAGAGAAAAATTGAAAATTCAACTCTTTTCTGAAAATTTGTCTTTCTGATTTCAAAATTCACCTGCTTCAGCAGAAATTACATCTTTCTTGAATAAAAATGCAACTTTTTGGTTTAAAATTCAACAGTTCTGTTGAAAATGCATACTTTTTGGTTGAAAATTCTGCTGTTTTGTTGCAAATTTAATTATTTCGTAGAAAATTTACTTTTTGTTTAAAATTCATATTTTGGTGTTAAAGAATGAACTGAATGCTTTTGTGGATGAAACTTCAACTTTTGAATCAAAAAATTTGTGTTTTTTTTTTTTAGTAAAAATTCATCTGTTTTAGTACAAATTACATCTGTCTTGAATAAATTTTGATCTTGAAAAGTCAACTGGAATCTTTTTCTGGATGAAAATTCAACTATTTCTTAAAAATTTGTTTTCTTTTTAAATCAAAATTTATCTGTTTCAATAGAAATTTCATTTTTTTCGTGATAAAAATGCAACTATTGATTAGAGATTTTTCTGTAGAAACTTATTTCTTGGTTAAAAGTTCATACTGTGATCGTGAAAAGTCAACTAAAATCTCTTTAACAGGAAATTCAATAATTTTTTTTAATTTATCTTTTTGATTTATGAACTCATCCGCTTTGGTAGCAATGTTTTTTTTATGAAAATGCAACTTTCTGGTTGAAAATTATTCTCCTTTGCTTCAGTATTCAACTATTTTATTTGGATGATTTGGATGAATCATCTTGGTTCAAAATTTAATTTTTGTTGGGTGAAAATGCATCAGTTTCGTGGATAAATAATTTTTTGCTAAAGTGATATTTTTTGTTGGTAAATTCAATTTTTGTAGAGAAAAATCGTCTTTAGGCCTGAATGTTCAGCAATTTAGGTAAAATTGCATTTTTTCAGTGAACAATCTTTATTTGTTGAAAATTTGTCTTTTTGGTTTTCAAAAACTTTTTTTTGCATTAATTTCATGTTTTTTGATTGAAATATAAACTGTGACACTTTTTGTTGGGAATTTACATGTTTAATTTGAAAATTCAACTATCATGTTAAAAATTTAATTATTTTTTTGAAAATTCAAGTATTTTGTTGAGAAGTCATCTTTTATAGTAGAAAAGACATTTTTTTGTTTAAAATAGATTAATAAATTTGTATCTGAAATACTGTTTTATTCCGTTTATGAAAGATTCGATGTTAAAAGTATTTCAAGATTAAAATGCTATTCTATATAGTAGCCCTCAAAGTAGCCCTAACTCTCCCTAATTCACTGTAATTACCGGATTAAGTTTCCGATTTTATGATTTTTTTTTTTATCAAACTTGCTGACAGATCTGATGACAGAATCGTAGAATTGGTCAGACGTGGATGGAACGACGAGTACCAGTTTGGGTTGCGTGGAGTAATTGGTAGCGTTCGCGTTTTCCAATTAAAGTGATGGCCGCACAATTATCTGTACAAGGTTCTAGCAAATGTCAAGGGTCGCCTGATATCACTCTGCTATAAGGTCGGTAATGGCAGTCGATTCAAGTTGCGGGACCCAAAAGGTCAAACAACCTTGGCGGAAAGACGCGAGCATCATCAAAAGTTTTGTAAAATAGGTCATGTTTGTTTATTCGAAGTACCCGAAAAAGGAAAGCGGAACATCGAATGAATAGTGTAAAGGGCGAGACTGCTGGCTTGAAAAAATAAATTTTTTAAAGCGAAGATAACACAGAAAAAAATAAAATTATTTTGAAAAAATAAGTTTCTACTATAAAAGACGAATTTTCAACAAATAACGATTTTTCATTAAAGAAAGAAAATTTCACCTGAACTGTTAAACTTTTAAGCCAAAAAACTAATTTCCTCCACAAAAATTGAGTTTACAAACAAAAATATGACTTCAGCAAAAAATTTCCAACTAAAAAGGTCAATCTCAAAAAAAGTTACATTTTCAGTTAAAACATTAATTTTGAATCAAAACAAAAATACTTTTCCACAAAATAGTTAAACTTTCAACCAAAGAGATGAATTTTCAACCTAAAATATAACTTTAAAAAAAAAAAAGTTTTTCAACAAAGCGATTCAACCGAATGTTTCAAATAAAATAGTGAAATACTCAAGCAGAGAAGAATAATTTTTAACCAAAAAGTTACATTTTCGTTAAAAAATAAGAACTTTCTACCAAAGCGGATGAGCTCATGATTCAAAAAGAGAAATTTGAAAAAAATAGTTGAATTTTCTATTAAAAGAGTTTTTAGTTGACTTTCAACGACCAAAATATGAATTTTTAACCAAGAAATAAGTTCCTACCAAAAAGTTGAATTTAAATACAAAAAGAGGAATTTTTACCCAAAAGGGATGACTTTTTAAAAAAATTGTTGAATTCTCTCCCCAACGGTTGCATTTTTATCAAAAAAAGATGAAATTTCTTTTGAAACAGATGAATTTTATTTAAAGAGAAAACAAATTTTTTAAAAATAGTTGAATTTTCATCCAGAAAAGATTCCAGTTGTCTTTTCAAGATCAAAATATGAATTTTTCAACAAAAAATAAGTTCCTACGAACAAAATTGAATTTTTCATCCAAAAAGACGAATTTTTTCAACCAGAAGGGATTCATTTTAGACAAAATATTTGAATTCTCTACCAAATAGTTGAGTTTTTATCCAGGAAAGGTGGAATTTGTACTGAAGCAGATGAATTTTTAATGAAAAAAGTACAATTTTTTTTTAAAGCTGAACTTTCATTCAGAAAAGCTTCCAGATTATTTTTAACAACAAAATATGAATTTTAAACAAAAAGTAAATTTTCTACGAAATAGATAAATTTTTAACGAAGAAATTTCAAGAAAATAGTTGAATTTTCACCCTGGAAAATTTTCAGTTCTCTTTTCAACACCAAAATAATAAATTCAACGAAAAATTAAATTTTCTACAAAACAGTTAAATTGTCAAGAAAACAGCAGAATTTTCAACCAAAAATTATGACTTTTCAACCAAATTCTTGACTTTTTAAACAGAGAGTTGCATTTTTATCCAAGTCAGATGTATTTTCTGCTAAAGCAGGTGAATTTTGAAATCAGAAAAATACATTTTCAAAAAAGAGTTGAATTTTCAGCCGAACAGTTGCATTTTTATTTAAGAAAGATGAGATATTTCTTTTAAAACAGATGAATTAGAAAAAAACTATAAGTTAATTTTCTGTTAAATAGTCGAATTACTGGACCAAATTTAGACACAATTGGTTCATTTCCAACCAGTTGATTTTGTGAGATTCAGTTGATTTTCAGTTTTCATTTTCATCATGAGAGCGATTACCGTTAAAGTTCAAAATAAGTTTGAAAAAAAAAGATGAAACAAAATTGAAATCCTAGTTCTTCCGGTAAATAATTCCCAATAGAGAACCAATTTTATTTATAATTTATTTTATTAATTTTATCATTATAATTTATTAATTTATAAAAATCAGGGAATTTTATTGATCAGGGAAAGATAAGGAAAAGTCTCGGATTTTGAAAAAAAATCTTGTGAAAGTCAGGAAATTTCTAATATTTCAAAACTTTGAATACCGCTGAAGGATAATAATAATTTTGAAATTTTCACATTTTATTCTTGAATTGTTTTATCCTGCTTTCAGAAGAATTATGTTAAAAATGTTATAATACTAAGATTATGATCTTTGGATATTAATGGTCAGGGAAAATAAAAAACTGGTCAGGGAAAAATTAGGAAATTTTGAAAACGAAGTTTTGTGGCCGTCCTGATATAATATTTTTCGTCAGTAATTCATTCTCCTTAAATTTCTGATTGTATTTTTATTTAAAAATTGTATTTTCTGGTTGAAAATTCCAATATTTTCACGGAAAATTAACTTCTTTCAATTAAATTTAACAATGAGTTTGGAAATTTGTCTTTCTGGTTTAAAAATTCATCCGTTTCAGTAGAAAATGTACCTTTTTTGGATGAAAACGCAAATTTTTGGTTGGAAATTAATCTTTTTTTGTTGAGGATTCGACTAATTTGTTGAAAGTTTTTTTTTCAATTCTATGGTTTTTTATTCAAAATTCTATTCTTTTTCTTTTGAAGATTCATCCTTTTCTTTCAAAATTCATCTCTTTGATAGAAAAATTAGTTTTTTTATTAAGTAATTAAATAAAAAATTTAATTCAACTATTATATTTAAAACTCGTTCTTTTGTTGTTGAAAATTCAAATATGTTGGTAGAAAATTCACTTTTTCCTAAAAATTTATATTTTAGTATTCACAATGTAACTGAAATCTTTCTTAGTAGAAGATTCAACTATTTTTTTGAAAATTTGTTTCATTATCAACATTATTCGTTGTAAATTCATCTTTCTTAGCTGAAAATTGAACTACTTGGTTGGAGGTTGAACTACTTTGTTGAAAACATTTTTTTTCAAGATTCATCATTTTAGTTGAAAATTTACCTCTTTGATTAAAAATTCGTTTTCTTTTGTTCCAAATTAATTTTTTAAACTGGAAATTCAACTGTTTTATTAATTACGTCTTACTTGGTTCAAAATTCAAATATTCCGGTAGAAAATGATCTTTTTTCTGAACATTCATTTAAAATTCAATCATTTAGTGTTCAAAATTCAACTCAAATTTTTCTTCTTTGAAAATTCAAATAGTTGGTTGAAAGTTGAACGAAGTTGTAAAAAAATTATTTCGCTGTTAAAAATAAATAATTTTATTTAAAAATTCGTCTATTTGGTTGAAAATTTAAATATTTTGTTTGAAATTAATTTTTTTTTTAACTTCAACTACTTGGGTAAAAGTTGAACTATTTTCTCAAAATATTATTTTTATTTGAAGGTTCATCACTTTGGTCAAAAAAGTAACTATTTGATTGAATACTCATTTTTTCGGTGAAAATTATTTCTTTTAACTGAAAATGTGACTTTTACACTTTCTGTTGGAAATTGAAATTTTCAAAAATTCGTTTTCTTTAATTAAAAATGAAACTGTTTGGTTTCAAGTTAACTTTTTTGTTGGAAGCTTATATTTCCGGCTTGAAAATTCAACAACTTATACTTTTTTCTATCTTCACTGAAAAATCGTTATTTGTTGAAAATTCCTCATTTTTGGTTGAAAATTAATTATCTTTACTCAAAATTTAACCTCTTTATTTTTGGTTAGAAATTAAACTGTTTTGTTGGAAATTCAAGTATTTTGTTTAGAAGTCATCTTTTTGGTCGAAAATGCAACTGTTTTATAAAGCATTGGTCTATTTGGACTGAAAGTTCCTCCTTTTGAATTAAAATTCTGTTGTTGAAAATCAGGCCATTTGGTTTAAAATTCAACTATTTTGTTAAAAATTCATCTTTTTTTATTGTAAATTCTACAGTTTTATTGAAAATTCGTCCTTTTGGATTGACAATTCATTAGAGGTGTTCACTCAGTCTGATCGAATTTCCAACGCAAATTCGAATATTGCGTTTTTTCGGGCATTTTTTAAACCTGATTTTAATTTGAAAAAAGATTAAGCTGCTTAAGCCCCCTTCATAAATAGGATTTTTTAAAATCTGAATTATTCAATTGGTTTGGAAATAAAAATCCAACTAAAATAACGACTGTACATCTCTAAAATTCACCTTTCATGGTCGAAAAATCATCTTTTTGGTTTGAAATAAAAAAAAATCAATTTTGATATTTTGATCCAATATTTTATTGTTTTATTCCATTTAGGAAAGATTCTATGTCGAAAATTTTGCAAGATTGAATTACTGGCCTTTTTAATATTAGTGTTCAAGGAAAATGAAAAGTTTGAAAATGAAGTTTTTGGACTACCCTGAAATTTCACATCATTTTAGATTTTTATCCTCCCGATGAATAATCTTTAATGGTCGATCCTGATTCAGGTATTGAAAAAAAAGTTATATTATAATTTATACTGTTGCAGCGAATTATTATAAATGTTTTCTACAATACTCTACAATTTACACCTACATTGCACATCCGGAATGCGTCGTATTGAATTCTGCTATCTGACATCGAAATAACTCTTGATAAAAATCAAAATGTGAATACAAAGTGCCACCAGAAAGGAAGCAAAAAAAAGCTGTACAGGAGATAAATTCGATTGTCAATCACATTTCATGAAAAGAAGTCTTTATGTTTAATGAGTTACTTTTATATTAAATAACAATTTAAGGGGCTCTTTAAGCGGGGTAAATACCACTGCAAAGTACTATGGATGTATTTATTTCTGATTAATATTTCATGAGCATTTTGATTCCATACACTGAGCGAAGAATTCCCCAGTGGTTCGGGTTTACACCCCAATAGTTGGGGTGGTTTCTCTTTTTTCTGTTTCACACGAAGAATTGGTGCGCTCGCACCAACGAGTCGTGCAAGCACCCCAACCACTGGGGTGCTCACCCGAAGCAGCAGCGGCCGAACTGGTGGGGTGCGCGCCCCAATGGTTGGGGAGCTTGCACCTATGATTCGGGAGATTCGAGTCGTCCACCGCGTTGGATGTTGCGCGTTCGACGTTTGCGCATGTTCGCTAATGGCCGCAGCTGATAAACATATCAGGCTCTTCCCGAATATCACTGTTTCTAGTTTATGTCAATTTTATTATTCATGTGCAAGATGCCAGTGGAATACAGTGTGAACTAGTTATCTGGTTTTTCTTTGGATAATCATTAACGAAGGTTCATTAACGAAGAATTATTTTATTAATTTATTTATTAATTAATTATTAAATTAATTCTGCAGAATAAATAAGGTTTTATATTTCTCTTACCTTCGTTAATGATTATCCAAAGAAAAACCAGATAACTAGTTTACACTGTATTCCACTGACATCTCGCACATGAATAATAAAATTGACATAAACTATATAAACGGTGACATTCGGGAAGAGCCTGATGTTTATCAGCTGCGGCCATTAGCGAACATGCGCAAACGTCGAACGCGCAACATCCAACGCGGTCGACGACTCGAATCTCCCGAATCATAGGTGCAAGCTCCCCAACCATTGGGGCGCGCACCCCACCAGTTCGGCCGCTGCTGCTTCGGGTGAGCACCCCAATGGTTGGGGTGCTTGCACGACTCGTTGGTGCGAGCGCACCAATCCTTCGTGTGAAACAGAAAAAAAGAGAAACCACCCCAAGTATTGGGGTGTAAACCCGAACCACTAGGGAATTTTTTGCTCAGTGTATCGGAAAAGAATGGAAAGAAAAAAAAAGAAAAGAAAAAAACTGCATACTTCAAATATTTTTTTAAACTTCCTATGTCGCTGTTGATTTATCAAAAAAGGTCATCGAAAGTTCGTCGATAGATTAAACGCGTCTCGAAGACGCAAACAATTACACCATATACAGTTACATTCCCAACATAAAAAATCCTTCTAGAAACAAGGTAAATAATTTTGTTACAAAATTTAAAAACGATATTGGTAAGTTATGGTAGTTCATGAAAGGCTCTTCAATTGAGAAATCGGAGCGTCTCGAAGACGCAAACAAACATGTTAGATACAGTACTGTAGTATTCCTAATATGAGATAAAGTTTTTCTCATATAACCAGACTACACCAGTTTTTTTTAAACTTCGTAAATCGTTACTGATGGGTCATAATAAATCTAACAATAGGTCAATCAATTCGTCTCGAAGGTGTGAACAATTGCACTGTATATAGTATTGTTGTATTTTGAATATCAAAAAAGTTTTTCTCACATAAACAGAATGTACCATTTTTCTCAACATCATAAATCAGTACTCATGGGGCATAGGAAGTTCAATAATAATTTGATCGATACATCTCTAAGACGCAAGCAAATACACTACATATAATATTAATATATTTTCAATATCAACATTTCCCATATAAACAGAATGAAAAATTTCTTGAAAAACGTTATAAATCGGTACTGGTGGATGATAAAAGATTCAACAATAGGTCGATCGACGCATCTCTAAGACGCGAACAAATACATTGCATACAGTATTGATTTATTTCAAATATAAAAAAATTTGTTCTCATATGAACAGAATGAACCATTTTCTTTCAAATTTTAGGAATTGGTACTGGGTGGGTCATAGAAGGTTCAACAATTGGTCGATCGATGCACCTCGAAGACGCGAACAAATGTTCTAGATATCATATTGCTGTATTTTCAATATCAAAAAAGTTTTTCTTATATAAAAAAGGTAATTTTTTTGAAATCTCTGAACTAAAAAAAAACACTTCTAAATGGCCGATCTAGCTCGAAATCCTATCATACCTGGATATCAATCAGAGCTACAATCCGTCCAATTTTTAAATTACAGGTCATTTATTTTTCGAGATATGTTGAACAAAAAAAAGTTACACACACAGACAGGGACTTTTGAAAAACTATATATTTTCGAACTTCTGGGGTCGAATTATATCGAAATATGTCAAAAAAGTAAATTTTGAAATTTAGGTCATTACGAACCTCTCTCTATGAGGAAGCAATAGAGTGAATTTTCGTAAAAACAGAAGAATAAATGTTCAAAAAATTAAGTTAGAATATATATTAAATTCAATATGAAATGCTCGAAATTTCTAAGATTTCAAGTTGAAATATATTGCATTTTGAACAAAATAGTTGAATTGTAAAGCTAAAAAGATTTTCAAACTGACAGTTCATTTTAAATGAAGATAGGTGAATTTTTAATCAAATAGTTTGAAAAAATAATTTAAAGAAACGAGAATTTTCAAACAGTTGCATTCAACCAAAAAGACGAATTTTGAATAAAATACATAAATTTTCTACCAAATAGTTCATTTTTTAATTCATGAAGCATAAACTTTTAATAGAAAATAGAATAGTTGAATCTTCAGATGAAAAAATTAATTTACAACTGAAGAAACAATTTTCAACAAAATAATTCAATTTTCAACCAAACAATTAAATATTTTACCAAAAAATGAGTTTACAAATAAGAAGATTAAGTTTCTACCAAATTGTTGAATTTTTAATTAAGAGGATTAATTTTCTAATAAAAAAGATCAGCTTTCAATGAAATACATGAATTTCAACAAAACTGTTGAATTTTCCAGCCAAAAAGACGAATTATCTATAAATTAGTTGAATTTATAACTCAAAAATGTAATTTTTAACAGAAAAGTTAATTTTCTACAGGATAGTTTGATTTTAAAATAAATGGTTTATTTTTTAATGGAATAGATGATTATTCTCCTAAAATCGCAGCATTTTTTAAACAAAGAGTTAATTTTCACTCAACTAGATTAATTTTTTCACAAAATTCTTGAATTTTTAAACAACAAGAAGAAACTTTAAACAAAACAAATTAATTTTCAACAACGGAGTTGCATTTTTATCCAAAAAGGATGAACTTTCAAACAAGAAGATAATTTTATACCAAGAAGACGAATTTTCAATAAAATATATAAATTTTCAAAAAAATCGTTGAATTTTGAAGCCGGAAAGACAAATTATTCACAAATCAGTTTAATATTCATTACAAAATATTATTTTTTTACAAAAAAGTTAATTTTTTTACGAAATGAATACATTTCTAAATAAATTGTCTATTTTTCAACAAAATAGCTGTAATCATCTGCGATCCCAAATAGTTGCATTTTCAACCCGAAAGTTAATTTTCAACCAAATATTTTAATTTTCAATCAGATTATTTTCTTACAAAATTGTTGAATTTTTAAATGAAAAAAGTAATTTTCTACAAAACAGTTGATTTTTCAAAAGAATATTTAAATTTTAAAATCAAAAAGACAAATTATTTACAATGCAGTTGAATGTTTAATCCAAAAATATTTCTTAAAGAAGTTAATTTTTTTATAAAATGAGTCAATTTTCATATAACTATACCATTTTTCAACCAAATAATTGCGTTCCGCCACTATTCTACCAAAATAGTTGAATTTTTAACCAAGAAGTTCATTTTAACCTAACAGTTCAGGTTCTTCACAAATTATTGAATTTTCAAGACAAGAAAATCCATTTTTTACAAAACAGTTGAATTTGTAACCTCAATTGAGGGAAAATAGGGGGGGGGGATAAGGAAATCTGAGGGAGAATGTGGGTGGGAGAGTGAGAGGAAATTAGGAGAGGACAAGTAGGGGAAATTAGGAAGGGGAAGTGGGAGAATTGAGGGTAAGTGAGAAGAAGTTGGGGAAATTATTAGAAATGAATAGGAGTGGGGGTGGGGAAATCATTGCTTGGGAAGGGATGTAGGGGAAGGGGAGTGATAGCTTGAGTAGCGAGGAGAGGGGGAAGTAGTGGTGAAAGAAGTTGGGGAAGTCGGTGCGAAGGGTAAAGTGTGGGAAGGGGAATGAGGGGAATGAGGGGCAAGCAGGGGAGGAACGCAACCCTTTTTTGTAGGCGTGCAGCACCCAATTTGATTAATTTTTTTCGTTAATAAATGAATAAAATTAGAATTTTCACTTTTTAATCTGTAACTTTTTTATTCAGCTCATAAAGGATTTTATGTTAAAAGCGTGGTAAGATAAAAATCCTGGTTTTTGAATAATGATGGAAAGGGAAAATGGAAAAATGGTCAGGAACAAATAACGGAATTTTGAAAAGGAAGTTTTTGACCACCCTCATAAAGAAACATATGTATAGTGCATGAACCAAAAAGTAGACCACCATACGTGCAGTCCATTTAATAGGTCAAAAATATTCTAGAAACATCGAACAAATATCGAGGGTCATAAAACTTGAAATCTATTTCAAAATCGCTCATATATACTGTTTTTTGAAATTTGATCGACATACTTTTGAGTTTTGAAGTTTGAAAACATGTTGTCTCAACTCCCGAAAACTGTCTTTTATCAGACAATGAAAAGCCAATCATCCAAACAGAGATATAAATCTCCATGAGTTTGTTTCTCTAGTTTATTTTGTCACTGGTTGAAGAATTCCTTTTATTCTGTATCTTGACCTTATTTTGCTTCGAGATGCACCGAAGCATCCAAAGAATTTTATTAGCGAAGGCGCACCTACAATATGCAATCAGGACTGTAGTTCTGTTTGATTAAAAAATGTAAAATGTATTAGCCTCAAGGTAAATCTAGTGTGTAAAAATAAAAATTTCATAAGAGAAGTTTCTAAAATTTGCACTTTTGATTAAATTCCAATTTTATGTTTGCATCGACCTCTATAAATTTCTCGATCATAAAAGCTTTCATGACCTCTTGACGTGTTATAGACGATCGGAATGAACGTCTTCACAGAAAGGAAAAATTGGCTGCACTTGATTTAAGTCGAACAGCTATTTAGAGAAAAGTGGGAAAACGCTGTTTGGACACAAATATATTGTAGAGAAAAGCTCCTACAGTGGATAATGAAACTTTTAACTTAACAGTGGATAATCAGTAATTAGGTCAATTAGAAGCACAAATAAAATAAACTAGCTGTGAATACGATTTGGATTGTTTCCAGTTTGTTTGTATTTAAAATTATATGGTGCTCATTTCACGAGCACTTTGCTTCCATATAGCAAATGTATTTGCTTCCTCATAGAGGAAGCATTAATTATCGTTTTCAATAACAGACAAAGCAAAGTCTTTATTTTGGACAATTTAAAAATGAAAATTTACAAAAAATACGAAATTACAGAATAATACAAACAATTTTTTGAATACAAATACAAATCAGACAAATCAAATTTTGTATTCGAAATTATAATTTTCCGAGCTGGAAAAGGGAAAAGAAAAGTTCTATCGCACCCTATCCCTTTCCCAGCATTATGATTTCTTCACAAAAATTGTCAGTATTATTCTATTTGAAAATTCATGATCAAAAAGTCTTTTCCTCAACTTTGAATTATGTCGATGAAACAAGTTTTTCTGCTTGAAACAGATGATTCAAATATCATAAATGAGCATAACTTCCTTCATCGTCAATAAAGTGTATTACTATTATAGGTCAATCTATTTGCCTCGAATCAAGGAATCTTTTCCGTTGTTGCATAAATTTTGTATTATGTTAGTGAAAAAAGTTTGACTATAAAAACACGTGTTTTCAGATATTATGCATTACCATACCTTTCTTATTCTTCAATAAAATGTATTAATGTTATAGGTGAATCGATTCGCCTTAAATCAACAAAACTTTCCTATTCTCGCACCAACTTTGAATTATGTTGAAGAAAAAAGTTTGACTGAAAAAAAGTATTTTTAAATACTATACATTACCATAGCTTTCCTACTCTTAAATAAAATGTGTTATTATCAGAGGACATTCAATTTGTCTCGAATGAACAAATCTTTTCTGTTCTTGCATTAACTTTGAATTACGTCAATGAAAAAAGATTTACTATGAAAAAAAAAGGTTTTAAAAATATATGAATGACCATAGCTTCTCTAATATTCAATAGAATGTATTAATATTGTAGCTCAGTAGATTCGTCTTGAACCAAGGAATCTTTTATATTGCTGCATTAACTTTGAATTATGTTGAAGAAAAAAGTTGTACTATAAAGAACCGTATTTAAAATCTTGCGCATTAGCATAGCTTCCTTAATCTTCAATAAAAAGTATTAATATTATAGGTCAAACGATTCAACTCGAACCAAGGAAAGTTTTATAATCATGCATCAACTTCGAATTATGTCAATGAAAAAAGTTTTACTATAAAACACACCTTGAATGTGTTGAAAAAAAAAGTTTCACTATAAAAATCCGTATTTTCAAATATTATACATTACCATAGCTTCCTTACTCTTCATTAAAATGCATTAATATTATAGGTCAATCTATTCGTTTCGGACCAAGGAATATCTTATATTCCTTTCATCACTTTTGAATTATGTTGAAGAACAAAGTTTTACTATAGAAAACCGTATTTTTAAATATTAGGCATTGCCATAGCTTTCTTACTCTTCAGTATAATTTATTATTATTATAGGTCAATTGATTCGATCCGAATCAACACATCTTTTCTGTTTCTGTATCAACTTTGAATTATGTTGAAGAAAAAAGTTTTACTAATAGAACCTATTTTCAAATATTATGCGTTACCATAGCTTCCTTACTCTTCAATAAAATATATTCATATTATAGGCCAATCGATTCGACTCGAACCAAGGAATGTTTTATAACTGTGCATCAACTTCGAATTATCCTAATGAAAAAAGTTTTACTTTAAAAAACTGATTTAAGAAAAATATTATTCAAAAATTTTGGAAAGTGTTACCATTACAAGGCTTCCTCTATGAGGAAGCAGAATAATTAATTCTAATTTTAATTCAATAACATGTATAATGTTTCAACTAATCATTAAATTAAATTAATGATTTGACACACACAAATATTTTTAATTAATGATTATCCACTGTATAGGTTGCACTATCCACTTTAGGGAGGTTTCCCTTACACTAGGGTGGTTTCAAAATGTATCGAAATATTTTTTTCTGGATTAGCATTCAGATCGCCTCCAAACTTATTCGAATACACAGAAAAATAAATGTGTATTAAAAAAAAAATTATATTTAGAGGTTCCGCAAGCCTTATGGAGAGTTTAAAACGTATTTCCTAGAAGAAGAAAAAGCTTTCGTAAATTTTATTCAGAATCGTAAAAAATAGGCGAATCATGTTGAAAATCAACATTTCTCTTCACAATTAACCATAAAATAAAAATAATTAGTTCCTAAAGATCACCCCCATTTTTCAAAAACAAATTGTTCTTGATACATAAAACACTACTTTCGACCGATTATTAGATGTTTGCGTAAATTCTTCAAACAATTTATTATTGTTTTTAGCAATGTTCTCTTCGAATAGAGTTTGAAAGTTGCGGTTTTTTCGTTCCTTTCAACTTAATTCCAACTTCATAGTTAGCGCTAAGTAATAATTAATTAAATTAGCAGAAATAATTGTTTCAGCAATTGATCGTTATTATTTATAACGATACACACTTAGAATAATGTTAGAAATTTGCATTTTTTCTGAAATTTCCAACTTCTTGTCCACTTTTTAATTAAAGAGAGGTTATAATTGAATTCAGTTTACAAACAATATTGTTTAAACAATTTTTCCTCATTTTTATTAATAATCTCTTTGAATAATGCTATAAAGTTTCGAGTTTTTCTGAAATATTCACTTTCTTCCACTTTGTCCTTACATTAGTGAGGTAATAATTAATGCAAGCTAACAGATGTGATTGTTTAACTAATTAATTATTGTTTATGACTATCTCATCTTGGATGTTTGCTAAAAAGTCGCGGTTTTTCGATATTTTTTAACTCATTTCCAACTTTTCGGTTAGAGCGAGGCAATAATCAATTAAGTTTAGCAGAAATAATAGTTTTAACAATATATTATTATTATTTATAACAATCTTCTTTTGGAATAATGCTCGAAATATTATTTAATTGAAAAATCATCTTCTTGGATCGAAAATTCAACTATTGGCTAACAATTTCACTACTTAAAAAAATTATTTTTATGACTAATAAATTAACTATTTTTTCAAAAATTTTTCTTTTTTTGTTGTTGTTAAAAAGTACTCTCCTTAACTCAAAATTCATTTTATCCATTTCCTTCCGATTAAGGATTTATCTCTTTGGTTTTCACAATTTCGTTGAAAATTCGTTTTACTTTTGGCTGAAAATTAACTTTTTTACCTAAAATTTTAACTTCTTCATTTTTTGTTGAAAATTTATCACTTCTATTCGAAAAAGGAAACTGTTTTATTAAAAATTAATCCATTTTACTTTAGGATATAACTATTTTGTTGAAAATTAGTCCTTTTTGGTTAAAAATGCAACTGTTTTGACGATAATTGGTTTTTCTGGCTTCCAAATTCAACAATGTTTTTGAAAATTCATGTATTATGTTCAAAATTCGTTTTTTTTTTTGTGAAACATCAGTTTTTATAGTGGAAAATTAATCGCTTTTGTTCCAATTTTAAGTATTGTTTTACAGTTGCACTGCTTCGATAAAAATTCCCTTTTTTGGTTAATAATTTACATATTTTGTCGAACAGTCGTCTTCCTTGTTGTTGAAAATTAGTTTTCTTAACTACAAATTTTTATTTCCCATTTTTAGCTGAAAATCGATTGTTTTATGTTAAAAATTCAACGATTAAATTTTTTGTTGAGAATTCATATTTTATTATGTTGAAAATTCAACTACTTGGGTGAAAACTCGGGTGAAAGTTTTATTTCTGTGTTAAAGAATCATTTTATTGGTTATAGATCGAACTATTTTGTTGAAAATAAGTTTTCCATTCTCAAGTTGAAAATTAATTTTTGTGACTGAAAATTTAATTCTTCCGTTTTTTATTAAAAATTTTTCGTTTTTAGTTCAAAATCAATTTTTTTAATTCCGAAGTACATTTAAAAAAACATTAACTTGAAGAAAAGTCAAATTGTGTAACAAAATTGCAAATTTTCAAGAACAAGTACTCAAGAAAGTCAAAGGAGTTAAAATAAGCGAAATATATTTGTAAACAACATTGTAGGATAATTTTTTTTACTGAATATTCAACTATTTTATTTTTGGTTGAAAGTTTATTATTTTTAGTTGAAAATTCGTCTTTTCTGGTTAAACATATGTGTTTTTATTTCAAATTTGAATCTTTTTCTGTTGAAATTTCAACTGTTTTGTAGAAAATTCGTCTTTTTGCTTTCAAAATTCAACAATTTTTTTGAAAATTCAGGTATTTTATTAAAAAATCGTCTGTATAGTAGAAGATCAATCTTCATAATGGAAAATTTACGCTTTTGGTTGAAAATTTAACTATTTGATTAAAAATTGATATTTTTTGATCGAAAATTCATTTACTTTATCGAAAGCTTAACTTCTTTGTTAAAAAAGCACGTTAGTGTTCGAAAATCGAATTATTAGATTGTAAGTTGGACTAATTTGTAGAAAATTTATTCTATTAGTTTAAGATCTCTTGAGTAGAAAATGTAACTATTTTTTTGAAAATTCGTTGTATTTTTTTGGGGGGGGGGCGTACATATCTCCTTCGTTGAAAAAATATTCTTCTGTATTGAAAATTCAGCCACTTTTTTTTAATTTGAAATAATTCATTAAAGACTCATTTTAATATTAAAGATCCATCTCTTTCGTTGAAATTTTTATCATTCTATTGAAAATTCTTTTTCTTCTTCTTTTTTGTTGAAAATTGAACTATTTGGTTAAATATTTATGTATTTTCTGGAAAATTGTCTTTTGTGGTAGAAAATTAATATTTTTGGTTGAAAATTCATGTTTTTGGTTGAAAATGCAACTTTTTGGTTAACAATTTTTTTTTTTCGGTCGAGGATCCAACACTTTTGTAAAAAATTAATTTTTTTTGGTTGAATGAAACTGTTTGACTTGAAATTCAAATCTTTTTTTGGTTAAAAAATTATCCCCGTGGGTTGAAAATTTAACGATTTTTTTAAAAACTCGCCTTTTTTGAAAATTCAACTATTTTGTTGAAAATTCTTTTTCAGTTAAACTCAACTGTTTTTGGTTTGGAATTGAAATCTTTTTTGGTTGAAGAAACAACAATTTGTTCAAGAATGCAACTGCTGATGGTTGAAGTTAATTCTTTTTTTGTTTCAATTCAAAATTCATCTTGTAGGTTGAAAATTGATCATTTTTGGTTAGAATTTCCACTTATTTGTTGGAAATGCAATATATTTTGAGAACTTTTTACGTAAGAAAAAAACTTTTCTTACGATGGCCTAACTTTATCAGATTCAAATTAATAGGCTAATTTCATTTGATCCCAGTCTTAGTTTCCAGTTTTATTCTTACTTTGTTCCCTGCATGCATATTGCCCCGGGAATGGGAAATTAGAATTTGTATGGGATCGAGGGGAAAATGAAATTTAATCATCCTGAAACCCGCGGAGGGTAGGAAAAAGTGCAAACAATGAATAAATTAATCTCGATGCTTGCTCAGGTTAGAGAGAAATTTCTTCACAATCTTTTTTCTATTTTATTTTCACCGGACTGTGATTGTTTCTCAAGTTTAAAGAAATCCCAGTCTGTCCCGTTTTTTACCTAATACTCTCTTTTTTCCTCTACAAAATCTTCGGAAATATTTTGAAATCTTTGAAATATTTTGGAATCTATTGAAACCTTTTAAGACTTTCACAATCTTCGAAGTGTTCTGAAATATTCTAAAGTGTTTGAAACCTTTATCAAATCTTTGTGAAAATTTTGGAATATTTGTGAAATCTTTTGAAATCTTTCAAAATATATTTAAATTTTTGATCTCTGAAATCTTTGTTAAATATCTTAAAATCTTTCAAATCTTTTCGAAGCCTTTGAATTTTTCTGAAATATTTTGAAATCTTCAAATTATTTAAAATTACAAAAATACTTTTAAATATTTCAGAAGACTTCAAAGAAGTTTAAAGATTTCAAAATTGAAAAATATTTTGAATTGATCTATCTTTCTGAACTCTTTAGAATCTTTTGAAATTTTGAAGATTTTTAAAATATTTGCGAAATCTTTGAAATTTTCGTGAATCTTTTGAAATCTTTGTGAAATATTTGGAGGTCTGAAATATTTGAAATCTTTCTAAAATCTTAAACATTTTTGCGAAATATTTGAAATCTGATGAAATATTTTGAAATATTTGCAAAATCTTTGAAGATTTCAGGAAGCTTTTGAGATTCTTGAAATCTTTAGAATACTTGGAAATATTTTGAACTCTTTGAGATCTTTTGGAATCTATTGAAATCTTTGAACACTTCTAGAATCTTTGAAGTTTTTTGAAATTTTTGAAATATTCGGAAATATTTTGAGATCTTTGTGAAATTTTCGAAATTATTCTGAACTCTTTAAAATCTTCTGAAATCTTTGTGAAGTATTTTTAAAATTTTTTAATCTTTTGAAATTTTAAAAATCTTTAAAATCTTTGCGAAATCTTTCAAATTTTTTTTAAATATTTCAAAATATTTTTGGAATGTTTCAACACTTTTAGAATCTTTGAAATCTTCTAAATTGTTTATTGTGACAATTTCCAATATTTCCTAAACGATTTATTTGCTAATTCTATAGAGACGAGGGAAATCGTCGACATCGAAAAAATCGCTAACGATTAAGTCGATAAAATAAACGTGGAAGATAAATCAATTAATCTAATAAATAGTTGATTTTTAAACCAAAAAAGATTTTTCAGTCAAGAAAGAAAACAAATTTCCACCAAGTTATTGAATTTTCCTTGAAAAAGATGAATATTCAAAAAGGAAATTACTTTTTATAAAGTAGTTCAACTTTCGAATAAGTGGTCGAATTATCAACAAAAAAAGATTATTCATAAACGAAAAATGTGATAGTTGATATTTCAACCAACGAATATTTTTAATGTTGAAGCAAACATAGTTGAATTCATCTAAAAAGGACGAGATTT
This sequence comes from Andricus quercusramuli, assembly GCA_932178445.1. Taxonomy (NCBI): domain Eukaryota; kingdom Metazoa; phylum Arthropoda; class Insecta; order Hymenoptera; family Cynipidae; genus Andricus; species Andricus quercusramuli. The sequence continues at coordinate 324,372 of CAKNXH010000135.1, forward strand.
GAACAAAATAAATCAATTTACAACCAAATAGTTGAATTTTCAACTAAAAAAGATAAATCTTCAACTAAAAATGGAGAGGTTCAATTTTTAGTTCGAAAATTTATTTTTAACACGAAAGAAACAAACTTTTCAGAAGATAGTAAAATTTTCTACCACGGAAATGTATTTTCAAATGAAAAAGATGAATTTTCAACCATGAAAGATGTTTCAGTCAGAATCAAAATAATAATTGTTATCGTTGTTATTCTTGACTCTTTGACCACTTTTTACTCAAAGAGATAATAATTATCGCAAGTTAACAAACGTTATTGTTTAAACAATTTATTATTGTTTACCACTATCTTCTCTTAGAGTAATGCTGGAAAGTTGAGGATTTTTCTGAAATTTTCAGCTTTTCTTTGACTTTTAATTTAGGGACAAATA
>CAKNXH010000135.1:324894-342303 GCA_932178445.1 Andricus quercusramuli
CAACTCAAACAAAAAGGTTCTCAGTATGTATCTAATTCAAGGAAAATTTCCATTTAATATGATCCATACAGAAAATTTGAAGAACAGTTGAAATACCTGTTTTATTTCAGAAAAATAAATTCAAAAACAAGAAAGAGATCGTTTAAAAACGATTTTCTCTTATGTTTATCTATTATTTGATTATAACTAAAAAGCCAAAGCAAAGTTAGCAAATTCAGAAAAAACCTCATAATGAATATAAATAATAATGAACAATAATAATTTGCCTAAACAATTATTTTTTAACTTGCATTACTTATTACCTCACACAAATTGAAAAGTGAACAGAAAGTTGAAAAATTTCAGAAGAAAGGTGAAACTTTCTAACATTAATCAGAGAGAATATTATCAAAAATAATAATAAATTTTTGAAACAATTGAGTTTGTTAACTTGGTTTAATTATTACCTCACTTTAATTGAAAAGTGGACAGAAAGTCGAAAATTAACGAAAAAACGAAACTTTCTAGCATTATTCTAAGAGAATATTGTTATCAATAAAAATAACGCAAACATCTAATTATCAGCAGAAAGTACTATTTCGTTCATTAGAAATAATTCGTATTGGACAATCTGCAAAAAAATGCATTTTGTTAGAAATTCAGCTATTTCATTTGGTTGAAAAATAACTCTTTTGTAAAAAAAATCATATTTTTGGTTTGAAAATACAACTGTTTTGTAGAAACTCGTCTTTTTGGTTTAAAAAGTTCAACAGTTTAGTGGACATTTTTGTCTTTCTTGGTTCAAAATTAGGCTTTTCCGTTTCAAAATGTATCTATTTTGGCGAAAAAACATTTTTTTTGTTTGTTTAAAATTCAACTATTTTGATAGAAAATTAACTTGATTTGGTTAAGGATTCAACTATTTTGGTAGAAAGTTCAACTAGTTGGTTGAAAAATAACGAACATTTTTTTGAAAATTCAACTCTTTTTTTTAATGTTAATTTTGGTTAAAAAATTAATCTGGTGGACAATGTAACTATTGTTTGAAAGTTCACCCACTTTGTTAAAAATTCAGTTATTTGGATGTATATTCATAACATTAGTTGAAAATGTAACTATTTTCTTCTTTTTTCTTGATGGTAAAAAATTGAAATGTTTTGCTATAAAATTTAACTATTTTTTTTTAAATTTACTTTTTTGTTGGAAATTTTACCGATTTTATGAAAATTCGTCTTTTTGGTTTGAAAATGGTAGAAGATTCAGCTATTTGGTTGAATATTAAATTTTTCGTCGAAAATTAATATTTTCGATATGAAAATTGAACCATTTGGTTGAAAATTCATAAACAGTTTTTAAAATTAGAGCAATTTGATAAAAAGTCCAAATTTGGTCCAAAATGAACTTTTTCATCGAAAATTTATCTATTTTGTAGAAAAATCGTCTTTTTGGTTTGAATATACTAGGTAATTAAACTATTTAGTTGAAACTTTACTTTTTTGTTGGAAATTTAACTATTTCGTTGGGAATTAATTTTTTTTCTTTGAAAATGGTGAAAATTCAACTATTTGGTTGAAAATGATCTTTTTTGATGAAAAGTAATATTTTTGGTATAAAAATTCAACCATTTGGTAGAAAATTAATGGATTTTGTTAAAAATGTAAGAACATGTTTTGGTAGAAAGTCCAAATTTTGTCGAAAATTAACTTCTTTGTTGGAATTTCTTCCTTTTGGCTTGAACAATAATTTTTTTTCCGGTAATAAAATTTCAAATGTTTTGTGTGAAGATAAAAATATTTGTTAAAAAAATGTTACCGGAAAATCTTACTTTAAATAACGTCTATTTTATTTTTATTTAAGTTCTTAAAAATTATCATTTTAGCTATTTCGATTTTTAAACTATAAAATTAAGAGAGTGAAACAAGTAACTATTTTGGTAGAAGGTTGAACTGTTTGGTTGAAAAATAACAATCTTTTGTGTTGACAATTCAACTCTTTTTTTTCAATGTTGATTTTGGTTGAAAATTTCATCTTTTTCGGTAAATAAATTTCTAAAGAGGGTTAAGTTTACCTACTTTGTTAAAAACTCAGTTGTTTGGTTGTTTGGTTGAAAATTAACTTTTTTTGTTGGAAATTTTACTGATTTTATAAAACTTTGTCTTTTTGGTTCGAAAATGGTAGAAAATTCCACTATTTGATTGAACATTAACTTTTTTAATGAAAATTAATATTTTCGATATGAAAATTGAAGCATTTGGTTGAAAATTCATGTACATATGTTAAAAATTCAAGCATTTTGGTAGAAAGTCCGAAATGGGTCAAAAATTAATTTTTTGTCGGAAATTTAACTCTTTTGTAGAAAAATCGTCTCTTTGGTTTGAATATGCTAGAAAATTAAACTATTTGGTTAAAAATTTACCTTCTTATTAGAAATTCAACTATTTTGTTGGAACCTAGTCTTTTTGATTTAAAAATTCAAGTATTTGGTTGAAAATGGTCTTTTTCGATGAAAATTGATATTTGGGTATAAAAATTCAATCATTTGGTAGAAAATTATTATATTTTGAGGAAAATTTAAGTATTTTGGTAGAAAGTCCAAATTTGGTCAAAAATTAACTTTTTTGTTGGAATTTCGTTCTTTTGGCTTGAACATTGATTTTTTCCGGTAACAAAATTTCATATTTTTTGTGTGAAGATAAAAATGTTTGTTTAAAAAATATCACCGAAAAATCTTACTTTAACGCATGAATTTTTCTTTCTTAGTTATGTTTTTTATGAATTATCATTTTAGTTATTTTGATTTTTGAACTTTAAAATTAGGAGAGTGAAAAAGGTAACTTTTTAGGTAACTTGTTACAGTTACAAGTAACGTAACTAACTGGTTATCTTTTTTTTTGATAAGTAACGTCACTATCACTAGTTACTAATAAAAAGTAACTTACCCAACACTGGTGAGGAACCGGTAAAGTGGAGTTATCTGGCGGTACATGTTCTCATATTAAGGTGCTTCAAACGTGTCGGTTTTTAGAATGATACGAAATACGACTACAAGGATGAATTATTTGATGTAATATTTTTACCACATAATCTGAAAGCTTATACATTTGCATTACTAGAGCCCTTCTTTCAAAAAATGGTCTTGTTTTTTTTGTTAATTGAAACGCACTTTGAAATGGTGAGCGTCTGTTTTCGGTTCACCATAGGTACACTACCAGTGGCGAGATGCCCATTTCCAGGCGCAGAGGATTCAGCATATTTTCAATTAACAAAAAAAAAAAAAAAACACCACAACTATTTTTCGAAGAAAGGGCTCTAGTCGTGCACATGTATAAGCCTTCAGATTATGTGGTGAAAATATGACATCAAACAACTCATCCGTGTAGCTGTATTTTGTATTATTCTAAAAGCTGACTCGTTTGAAGCAGCTTAAAGGTCTCAAATGATACTTTAGCAGCGTAGTTTCACCGCAGAGCTACCGGATTAAAGTGAACAAGCCTCACAAGAAAATAATAATTTTAATGATGTACAAAATTTAAAATATTAAATAAAGTCCCCTTTTAATTTCACTTTTTACCCAAAACTGATCTACTGAACCGCCGTGGTTCCTAAGTTTATTATCTTCTCAAGTCACCAAATATATATTCTGTGCAAATATAAATCTTCACTCGACGTATAAGGTAGCTACGCGACTAAACTCGAACAAAGTATTAAACCCCAAGCTGATTTAGTGTTTTCAAAATGAGCCACCCTTCGTCGCTATCTCAACCCCTTACTGTCTTCCTCTTTTATGGCTCCCTTTATTTTTTTCTCTCACTTTCTTTTCAGGGAAGTTATTACAGCCGGTTACATTCCGGCAAACGTGGTTAGGGTTGTCTTATGAACTGCCCTCGGCAATATTTTTCTTCTAGGGACAGAAATAGTGCAAATGAAGTACCTTCTTAGGAAACTTACGAGTAAACTCACGTACGTTATGATAAGCTCCACTGAAAGGAATCGTGTTTGGAACCAAGTAAATGCATTTACTTGAATCCTATTTCTTAGCGTCAAGAAAATATTCTTTAACAGTAGTGATTATTATTTGAATCGGACACATATCTTGTATTGATCTAAAGAAATGAATTCTTTGTCTATATTTTCTTGATTCAAATAAATATTTGGTACATTCAAGAAAATGATTTATTTGATTCAAGAGGTCTAGCTTTGTTGGAATCTGATTAGTGGTTTAAAAAAAAATTATTTGATTCAATGAGTTCGATTCTTTGAATAGATTCGGAAGCAATTGAATCAATTATTTGTGCACACTTGAATCAAGTCTTCAGGTTTTTTTCTTAGTTTCAGGTTTATTTAAATCAAAGAAACAATGACTGAATTCAAAATAATATTAATTTAATTAAAAATGTATTTATTTGTTACAGGGAGTTCATGAATTTATACCAATGAAGCATTTATTTAGATGAAGAAGATATTGTGTTTATATCAATATCATCTGCTTACTAGAACTAAATTATTCGTAATAATTAAACATTTATTCCAACAAAGTAATTATTTTTCTAAATCAAACATTCAATGATTTGACCTTACATGTCTCAATTGAACACTTCTTTAGATTCAAGAAATATTTTTTGGAATTCAATAGTGATGTTTTTGATTTAAAGAAATATTTTTCATTATTTATGGTGAGGGTTAAATACGGCTTTTCGCCGTATATAATTAATATTTGTTTGATTCACATAAATATTTCCCTCCGAGCAATAGGTCGTATTTTTCAATCAAACAATGTTAATTTTATCCCATTCATATCATTTAAAAACGTATTCGTTACATTAGAGGGATGACAGTCCATCCGCTATTTGAATAGGGGATGGAAGAATAGGAGATGGAGAAGTTTGACCAAATTTTCCGTTTTTTTTGCTTTTTACAAGGTTTTGCATAATTTCTTAAGAATCATAAATAGAAATTCAAGACTTTAGAAAATAATACCGTTTGAGAAAAAATATTTTACGAAAAATGGGCAAATCATTCTTTAAAATAAAATTAAGGTTACTACAAATATTAAATTCGAATTAAAACGCTTAAAATTACTAATATTTTGAGCAGAAATATTGCATTTTTAACAAAGTAGATAAATTTTTAACCAAAGACTCCAATCTTCAACCAAGAAGATTGATTTTCTATTTGAAAGATGAATTTTCAACCAAAAAGATGAATTTTGAAACAAAATTATATGATTCTTCAACCAAAAAAATGAATTTTTAGCAAAGTAATTCAACTTTTGATCAAATAGTTTAATATTTTAACTGAAAAAGAGAAATTCTCACAGAAAAATGTAATAATTTATATTTCAAACAATAGATATTTTTATTTTTTTAACTGTTGAATTCGTAAAAAAAAGATAAATTGTCAACAAAATAGTTAATTTTTCAACCAAGGAAAGATTTTTGAGCCATGATAGAAATCAAACTTTAACCAAATTGTTTAATTTTTAATAAAAAAAAGATGCCCTTTCGACAAAAAATTTTCATCCAAGAAGATTAATTTTCACAAAAAGGGCAAATTTTGACTCAAAGAAATCAATTTTTCCAATGAATTCTCAACAAGACATGTAAAAGGTGATATTTCAAGTCAAAAATTTTCTTAACTTGAAATGAAAATCAGTTTCATCAATCCAACAAAAAGAAAATTTTTTCAACAAAATGATTAATTTCTCAAACAAAGAAGACTTTTGAGGCAAGGAACAAATTTTGTTAACCAAGTTGGTGAATTTTTAAGCCAAAAAGACCAATTTTCTATAAAACTGTTGAATTGTTGAAAAAAGTTAATTTTTAACAAAATAGTGCAATTTTTTTACCAAAATAGTTCAATTTGTAAACAAAAAAATTATTTTCCACGAAGTATGGAAAAAATACCCCTAAGGCTTTTGGATCCTAATACGATCTATGGGTAGCCTGTGGGGGTGAAAAACGTTTCATCAAGTTTCAGCCCCCTAGCTTGCATATTAACCCTACTACCCCTGATAATGTAATTTTCCAGATTATTTTTTTTCTGTACTCATTGTTTATTTTTAAATGATCAAAATGAGGGTAAAAGGCACGTTGCAGTGCATATATAGTTTCGGCGGGAAATTTAAATAAAAAAAATTCGAAAATATTTCGAAAAATTTTTTTATATGAAATAAGTTTTGCAAAAAAATAAGAATTTTTCTGCAAGTTGAGCTTCCAATACTATACTATTAAAAAAAATTCATCTCTGGTGCGCCAGGGTGAAAAATAATAAAAACGATTTCACAAGAACAGTAAAAAATAGATGTGTCAAGTCCCTATTTTTTATAATTTCAAAAAATAGTGAAAAATCTGTGCTTTTGTGAATATGTAAGTTACGGATAAACTAATTTCACCTCTCGATTCTACGGAAAAAATAACATAAAATCCAGGTACTATCCCATTTTTCTTGACCCAATTTGTTATGTAAATAGTATAAATAAATGCGGTAGCATTTTTTAATGATTTTTATTGAATAATTAATATTATTTTCACTTGAAATAAAAATTGTCGTCATTGTATTCTGTAAAAACACAAGAAAATTGCATCTTCGTCTGTTCGGTATTAAAATCGTTTTTGTTCGAGGATTCAACTATTTTGTTAAAAATTTATTTTCGTATGAATCCAAGTGCTCTTTTATGTAAAATAAAAATATTTTCAGATTGAAATATTACCTATTATATTTTTCGATGAAAATTCGTCTTTTTTGATTGAAAATTAACTTTTTAGTTGCAAATTTATATTTTCGGGTTAAAAATTATACTGTTTTGTAGAAAATTCATCTCTTTCGCAAAATATTCAATATTTTTTGGTTGAAAATACAACTTGTTGAGAATTAGTATTTTTTTGTAGAGTATTCAACTAAGTATTTCGAGATTTATGTTTTCAAAATTGAGCAATTTTAATTTTTTGGCCCTTGAGCTTAGGTAATTTCAATACTATTATTTATGTAAATGTGAAAATTAATTACTTGAATACAAAAAAATTGAATAATTTCAAACTCAAAGTGTTTCGATTGATTTTTGATTTATTTAAAGTGCATAGAATTGTACAATTAAAAACTTGAGTGATTTTTAAATATTTTAATAAATTTTAGATGATTTCTAGGGACTGAAGAATATTTTTAAAGATTTCAATGGGATACTGAGGATTCCAAGGGCTTTCAACAGGTTTGAAATTTAGGAGGAATTTCAAATAATTTTAAGGGACTTCAAAAAAATTAGTGAGATTTCACGAGCCTTTAAAATTTTCCAATTGACTAAGACAGATTAAAAAATTTGTTGAAGTTTTTGAAAATATTTAAAATTATTTTAAGGGATTTCATGGGGTTTTGGAAAAATGTATAGGATTTCATGAACTTTCAGAAGATTTTAAGACATGTTAAGAAATTTTGAAAGGTTTAAAAGGTTTCCAAATGTTTTACGAGTGATGAAATCATCATTGAATACTACTGTATTTAACTATTTTGTTGAAAATTAAATTTTTTTCTTCAGAATTCATTTTTGAAACTGAAAATTTGACTATTCTATTTGTGGTTTGAAAATTGATCGATTTTAGATGAAAATCTGGTTGAAAATTCTTGTATTTTGTCAAAAATACGGACTTTTTGTTTTTATATATGTTTTCTTCTATTTAAAAAAATGTTAAATTTTAAATTAATTTTGGAACTTTTTCAGAACTTTCAAATACTTTACCAAATGATTAGAATTTTTTTTAATCCTGCAAATTTGAAAAACTTTCTTAAAATCCTATAGATTGTTTTTTTGTTGTTGTAATTTTGGAAATATTATGAAATTTTGTGTAATGTTTTTATATATTCTCTTAAAATTATTTTAATTAATTTTTCAAATTAAAAAAATCATGTAACATTTCCCAATGAATCTGAGAAAAAACTTTGTATTCTCATAAAAACTTCCAAAATTCTTAAGAACCTTCTAAAATTTGTGTTCAAAGCCTTCAAAAATCTAAGTAAAAAAATCGAATTTTTTCTCAATTAATCAATCTTCAATTGTTATTCATGAATGAAAATTCAGAATGTTTACTTACAGTTAAGAAAAATTATAATTGATGCAATTAGAATTTTAATTTTCCAAGTTTAAATTAGGCACTCGGAAATCCTAAAAATACAAGGTTTTCTATTTCAAACAAATTAGTTTCGTATTGTCTAGTTTTAAAGATTTAATTGATAATTGCTCATCTTAAATGTAAAGTCAAATGTTTCTAAATATTAAAAAATTGTTCTTTTTTTTTAAAAATTTCGAACTAAATCGAATTGATTTTTTTTGCTACTTATGAATAACAATCAATATTTGAATATTGATATAAGATCAGAAGCCAAAAAGGACTTAAAATTAAATAAAATTGCTTTTAATTTAAAATTGATAAATTTCTTTAAAACTGCATTGTGAAATTAATAGTTCAACTTCAACTAATTAGTTTAATTAATCACCAAAAAATACAATAAAAATTTTTCGTCAAAATTATAAATTATAAACCAAACCGTTTAATTTTCAACTAGGAAAGATCATTTTAATTCAAATTCTAAAATTTTCATCAAAAATTATACATATAAATTTTGAGTTAAAACATTAATTCTTTGTCAAAAAATACGAATTTTCAATAAAATTAGTTAAAAGTAAAAGTTGGAAGTTAAAGAAGTTAAAAATCGTTAAATTTTCAACCAGCGAGATGATTTTTTATCAAAAAAAAAAAAAAAATGAATTAAAAAAATTAATTATACAGTAAAAAGTTGAACATTAAACCCAAAAGATAACTTTTTGTCCAAGAAGATTTACTTTCTAGAAGAGGAAAAATGATATTTGCAATCAAAGACATAAATCTTTGAACAAAACAATGAATTCTCAACAAAGTAATTGAACTTCAACCAAGTAGTAGTTGATTTTTTGAAAAAAATGTAAAAATAGTTGTATTTTAAAGTAAATAATTAAATTTTCAACTAAATAGCAGAAATGTAATCCAAAAAGGATGAATTTTCGACCAAGATGATTAATCTTTTACCAAAAAAATAAGAATTTTTACTAAAATACATGAATTTTCAACGCCATTGTTAATTCTCAAACAAACAAACGAGTTTCCAACAAAGTCGTTCAATCCTAGACAAAACAGTTAAATTTTCAACAGTCTAGAGGCATTTTTAACTAAGATAATAAAAAATGAATAACAAAATGGTGATTGAAGACTAAAATAATCATTTCAACCAAAATAAATTATTCATTGTTCCAAATGAATGTGCCATAAATGAGAATAAATATTTTTTTAAACTGAGAAAATGCAAATTGATGGAAAGAAATTCACTTTAGAGTCAAGCAAATATTTACAGGTCCAAGAAACTATTTCTCCATATCAAATTATTGAGTATTTAAAGAAAAAAATATCACATTTTTGTGAAGAAAGATTTCTTCAGCCTAAACCACGCGCAAGTTTAATAGAGTAGTTCGTACTTCAATTGCAATACATTGTTATTATTATTTATATTTGATATAAATAATTTGCATGATTTGGAATCTTGACAAAACCTAAAATAGAAAAATTCGAAAAAAATCCACCTCCAGCAAGAATCGAACGTGGGTCCGTTGAGTAATAAATGCTAAAGAAATATTTTAGATAATCGAGTCGCTATAAACACAAATAGGTTTTCGAGATACATTTTGCTTAAAAGTTCAGAAAAAGTTCTCTCATCAAAAATATCTTGATTATTTTCTTAATCCTTGTCATTTATTGTTTAAACTATTTTTGCATTAATTTGATTCATTATTAACGAAAAATTTTCGTAAAATCATTCTTCACATCTCTGAGCAAGAATAAAACTTTCTTGCCTCTTTCATTACCATCATAATTATACCATTATTTTATTATCAGCACTCCACTCAGCTTGATATATGTATTTTTCAGGCTTAATGCAATATTCATAAATTTTAGCACTATATAAAGTGAGTGAAATATGTTTCAAATAACGATTATCATTGCGAGAGAACATTTTTTTAAAACTTAAAATATATAGGAGAGCTGAAATGTATAAAAATATATTGTTTATAAGGCTGTGAATAAATAATGGTTCACCTTATGAGAACATGTCCTGACCGTAAAAAGATTTATTTTGTGCTACAGATTATTTAAAAAATTTGAAAAAAACATATTTTCTTAATTAGACGCGAGAGGAATAAGTATAAACTTAAGTGCTCAAAGAATATTTTACTTTTGCAGCATTTTTGCTCTCTGAAACAAAATTTTTAAAATTTAATTAATTCCTAGTGAAATATTTTAGATTCGTTTAGCAAAAAAAAAACTAATTTATTAGTAAAAATTAAATTATTTATAATTGTATTTAATAATTTTGAAACAATTATAAGCATGCAGATCGTGAAAAATAGGAAACTTTAATAAAACGACGAGATCGTGTAACATTTCAAAATCTATTAAAACAACTAAAAGGCCATATTGAGGAATTTTTAACGTCACCTAATCTGTTTTCATTTTCAAAATAGCGGCGTCTGATTGTTCGAACAAAGTTAGAAAAAAAAAAGAATTTTTCACAATTTTTATGTTATGGATCAATATGAATCAATATATCAATTAATTATCTATATTCAGGATCCTTATGTGATACATTTCAACAGAGTTCTCTTTAGAGTTGGGTAGTAACTTTTTATAAGTGGCTTAGTTATTAAAAAGTTACGTTCTTTGTAACTTTTGGGATAACTTAGTTACTATTCCAAAAAGTTACTTGTAACGTAACTTAGTTACGATTTTTGTAGTAACTTGGAACTTTAATTTTAGTCACTGTAAGGTTACTTTGTGTTTTTTGTATGTTTCCTAGAGTGGCCCTCATTTTTCAATTTTCGCATTTCTCTGCTCTCACCCCCCAGTTTTGTTTGAATGGCCCAAAAAAAGATCTTCTCCAAATTTGAGCAAAATCGGTTAATATTTAGGGGTCGCGCAAAGACTATGAAGTTTCCCATTGATTTAACATGGGAAAAAGTCAGCTTTTTGTAAATCTAATATTTAAACCTGACAATATGTTACAAATAATTCTGTGTTTTAGTATATTGTTCAGAATTTGTCAGAGAATAAGAATCAATCATAAATTTTGAGGTTTATTAATTTAAAGCCACTCTTATGGGTCCCCAAAGAAAACCCCATAAGTGACAAATGTGAATTTTACGTAATATTTCGGTTTATTGACGCCTTTTAAAAGTTATTTCTGCATAAATAATCATTGATCAGTAATTTAAAAATACGCAGTCATTTTTCAACTAATATTCAATTGTTTAAACAATTTTAATTTCTTTGAACATTCAAGAGTATTCTTAAAAAGCAAAGTAAAAAATAAAAATATGTCAATCTTTCGAATAAATAGCAACAAAAAAAATGTAAACAAAAAAATTGTTCAAGAAATTTTAATTTGTTTAAACATCTAAGAGTATTCGTAATAAACAAATTCGTAGTTAAAAATATTTAAATTTGTTGAAAATTTAGTGAGAAAATGTTTCTCCAGATTTTTTTTAGGTACAATATATGCTTGCACAAATGCGTATTATTTAAATAATTGTAGAGTTATTTGAACAAATTCTTTTATTGTTATTATTGATTAAATAACTCATAATATCTAGAAAATACGTTCATTTTGCGAGTTAGCTGAAAAAAACAAATATTTAAACAAATTTAAATTGTTTAAACAATTAAATATTACTTAAAAAATGACTGGATATTCCTAAGTTATTGATCCATAATTATTCATGTAAAAAAACTTCTAAAAAGCGTCAATAAGCCGGAATATTACGCAAAATTCACATTTGTCACCTATGGGGTTTTCTTGGGGGACCCATAAGAGTGGCTTAAAATTATTCAACCTAAAAATTTATGATTCTTATTCTCTGGCAAATTCTGAACAATATACTAAAACACAGAATTATTTGTAACATTATATCAGGTTTAAATATTAGATTTACAAAAAGCTGATTCTTTCCCATGTTAAATCAATGGAAAATTGCATGGTCTTTGCGCGACCCCTAAATATTAACCGATTTTGCTCAAATTTGGAGGAGATTTTTTTTCTGGGCATTCGAACAAGACTGGGGGGTGAGAGCAGAGAAATTCGAGAAAAAAAATCCACCAAGTATAAATAAAAACCACCCTAAGTTGTCTTCTATCTAGAGAGGTTTATGGGTAAGTTGTAGGTAGAATATTAATCGCTTTTTATTGAGAATTTAGTTATTAAACAATTTTTTTTTTCAATCAACTGTGATTAGTTTCAAATTAAAATCTTTTTTGGTGGAAATAATATAAACTATTACATTTTTCTTTGAGAATTCATCTATTTTGGTTGAAAATTTAACTACTTGGTTGAAAGTTCATGTATTTTGTTAAAAATTTAACTATTTTGCTGGAAAGTTCAACCATTTTGTTGAAAAGTAAACTTTTGTTGAAAATTTATATTCTCGAGTGAAAAATTCAGCTGTTTTGTGGAAAATTCGTCTTTTTGGCTTGAAAATTGAACAATTTAGTGGAAATTTGTTTCTTCGATGGTTCGGAATGCGGCTTTTTCGTTTTGAAATTGATATCTTTTGGTAAAAAAATCTCACTTCTTTGTTTGTTAAAATTCAACTATTCTGGTAGAAAATTAATCTGATTTGGTTGAGCATTCCCCTATTTTGTTGAACGTGAAAAAAACAATCATGAAAGAAGAACTTGAAAAAAATTCAAATGTGTTGCATTTCAAATTAAAATCTTTTATGGTTGAAATAATAATCAACTATAATATTTTCTGTTGAGAATTCATCTTTTTTGGTTGAAAATTCACATATTTTGTAAAAAATGCCACTATTTCGTAGAGAATTCGTCTTTTTGGCTTGAAAATTAAATAATTCAGTGGAATCTTTTTCTTTCTTGATTTAAAATTGAGCTTTTTTGTTTCAAAATTATATTTGTTTGGTAAAAATGTATTTTTTTTTTAGTTGTTTAGAATTTAACTATTATGGTGAAAAAATGAATCTGGGTTAGTTAAGCATCTTCTGGTTGAACTGAACTGTATTTTACTTCAAATTAAAATCTTTTCTCGTTAGAATAATATCAGCTATTATATCTTTCATTGATAATTAATCCATTTTGGTTTAAAATTCATGTATTTTGTCAAAAATTAAACTTAATTATAACTTTAATTATACTCTCGAGAGTTGAACTACTCTGTTAAAAATTCAGCTGCTTGGTTGAAAATTAATAATTTCAGTTGAAAACTCATTTTTTTCTTAAAAATTTAACTATTTTGGTTCAAATTGTTTTTTGGAAAAGATTGAACTATTAGGTTGAAAATAAACTTTTTTGTTGGAAATTTTATTTCAGTTGTGAAATGTTCTTTTTTTTGGTTCGAAAATGGTAGAAAATTCACTCTTTTGTTGAAAATTATTATTGCCGGTATGAAAATTCAATCATTTGGTTGAAAACTCATGTATTTTATTAAAAATTTCACAATTTTCATAGAAAGTTCAACTATTTGGTTGAAAAGTAACTTTTTTCTTTGAAAATTCATCCTTTTGGTTGAAAATTCAACTTGTTTCTTAAAAAGTCATTTATTATGTTGAAAATGCAATATTTTTACCTGGAATGTTACTAACTGTAACTAGTACTCTGAGGTATATTCAAATCCAAACTAGTAAAATTTGAATAATTACTAGTGAAATTTCACAGCTTCGATTAGCGAAAATTGTGCCACCAGAGGATAGTAGAAAATTAGTGATTTGATTATTTAAGATAGTGGCAAATTCAGTAGTGGGAAGAAACTAATTGCTTGATGAAAATACATATATTTTCTTATGACTGTATATAATAATTGAAAAATGGTTTCAAAAATGGATAACGTGAAAAAAACGAAAAGTTTAATCAAATCACGTGATTGTCTTACATTCTTATCTCTATTGAAATAATAAGAAGGTCATATTACAAAATTTTAAACTTGTCGTAGCATGACTAAATTTAAAGACATTGCCTTCTGATTGTTTGATCGAAGATAAGAAAAATGAGAGTTTTCTAGACTTTCTAAATTACAATGGATCATTGGACTCACCAACTTTTAATAATTTTTTCCCTTCAATATATTATTGAGGTTACTATGATTTTTATGAGAGAGCCATTCGTATTTTCATAGTTTGATTTTCTTATTTTTACATATTTTGGACACCCAGTAATTTTTTCAAAATAGCTAATCAGCTTAAGTCCTGGGCCAGGCAAGACCTTCCAGACTAGACGGTCTAGATGTCTTCTTCACAAAGTCTTCAACGTGGACAAATATTGAATATTATTCCATAAAAATATAATATGAATGTGGAAAATTCTATATTATTATTTATTGTTACTTTGAGAATTTGAGAAAGTTTAGATACATTTTGTAATCAGAATAGAAGAAAAAAATGTTTTAGGCATGTTCGTCTTAATTTTGATCTTATGCAAACAAAATTCGTCAGTTTTTATTCATCAATAAAACTTCCACATATGCTTGTGTGTACACTTTAGAAAATGTTTCTGATTTCAAAAGAACTTTTATTACAAATTGTGATGTAAAGTCGCAAGTACCATATATAATTATCCCACCACTAATTGTTTTGACATTGCCTAATACAATGGGGAAAAGGTGGGAAACAGAGTACATAATGGCGAATCATCTTTTGAGGTGCTTCTTTCATTTGTAAAAATGAAGCACGGTTTTGGTACCCTCCTCTTGACCTTTGTGGTTTTCTTCAATTATGTTGGTAAGTATTATTATTATTATACCATTAAGCCATTTCCCTTTCGGGGTGACTCGCTCGGTTGGAAAATAGTGAACATTTTTGAAAAAGTTTTGCTTTAGTAAAGCCACAAATATCTCATGGAATTTTATATTTCTTGAAAATCTGAGATTCAGTTCCAATTTAAATGTTTGAACTTTCAAATAAAATAAACAGATACAGTGTTTTAACGTAGTTTAATTTATGCCACAATAAGTATAACCACCCCACCCCCCGCGGTGACAAAAAATAGTTCAATTTCAAAAATTTATAATCTTGGAATTCATTTGTTCCTAACAATAAGAGTTATCAAATTAGGAAGTGTCTGAATATATTTTAAAATTTTTTCTGAAATGCCGTGGAATCTCTTATAAAGAGTTATAAAGTGCTGAAAAAATCTCAGGGAATCTTATATTTCTTGAAAGTCTGAGATTAAGTTCCAATTTAAATGTTTGAACTTTCAATTAAAATGAACAGATACAGTGTGTTAACGTAGTTTAATTTATGACAGAAAAAGTATACCCCCCGGCCACCCCCCGCGGTGACAAAAAATAGTTCAATTTCAAAAAATTATAATCTTGAAATTCATGTATTCCTAACAATAAAAGTTATCAAATTAGTAAGTAAAAATTATTTTTTCTACTTCATTTTTATTTTCCAACCTTTGACAATATACTGCTTCTCCAATAGGAATATTCGAAATAAGTACAACAAATATTGTTTCCTTATTTGTACGCTATCAACTGAATAATTAGCCTTGATTTTGTAAGGTGATAGCGCCAATGTTGATTCAAATGCACCTAAACCAAGGTTAGTGGTATAATACTCTTCGTCGGTACAGTGTACGGCTAGGGTGGTTCTCATTTATACTTGGTGGATTTTTTTTCTCGAATTTCTCTGCTCTCACCTCCCAGTTTGGTTCGAATGCCCAGAAAAAACATCTCCAAATTTGAGCAAAATCGGTTAATATTTAGGGGTCGCGCAAAGACCATGAAATTTCCCATTGATTTAACATAGGAAAAAGTCAGCTTTTTGTAAATCTAATATTTAAACCTGACAATATGTTACAAATAATTCTGTGTTTTAGCATATTGTTCAGAATTTGTCAGACAATAAGAATCAATCATAAATTTTGAGGTTGAATAATTTTGAGCCTCTCTTATGGATCCCCAAAGAAAACAAACATGGGGCGGCGCCATTTGCATTGATCTGTCACTTTCTTCCCTAGGGTTGAAAATTCGATTTTCGACCCGCTCCACAGGCGTCGAAAGTCGAATTTTCGATTAAGGTATGATGAAAACCAATTTAATTTTCGGACAGCAAGACACAAGGTACAATAAAATTTAACACTTTGTTTAACAACAAAATTGTTCTTGAATTAGATATGAAAATTTGTTTTTAACCTTTTTTCCTCTCACGAGACAAAAAATAGTTCAATTTCAAGAATTTATAATCTTGAAATTCATTTATTCCTAACATTAAAAGTTATCAAATTAGGAAGTATCTTAATATATTTTAAAATTTGTTCTAAAATACCGTGAAATCTCTTATAAAGTGTTATAAAGTGCTGAAAAAATCTCAGGGAATCTTATATTTCTTGAAAGTCTGAGATTCAGTTCCAATTTAAATGTTTGAACTTTCAATTAAAATGAGCAGATAAAGTGTTTTGACGTAGTTTAATTTATAACAGAAATAGTATGCCTCCCCCTCTCCCACCCCACCCACTGCAGAGACCAAAAATAGTTCAATTTCAAAAATTTATAATCTTGAAATTCATTTATTCCCAACAATAAAAGTTATCAAATTAGGAAGTATCTAAATATATTTTAAAATTTTTTCTGGAATGCCGTGGAATCTCTTATAAAGAGTTATAAAGTGCTGAAAAAATCTCATGGAATCCTGTATTTCTTGAAAGTCTGAGATTCAGTTCCAATTTAAATGTTTGAACTTTCAATTAAAATGAGCAGATAAAGTGTTTTAACGTAGTTTAATTTATGACAAAAATAGTATACCCCCCACCCCACCCCCGCGGAGACAAAAAATAGTTCAATTCCAGAAAATTTATAATCTTGAAATTCATTCATTACTAACAATAAGAGTTATCAAATTCGGAAGTATCTAAATATATTTTAAATTTTTTTCTGAAATGCCGTGGAATCTCTTATAAAGAGTTATAAAGTGCTGAACAAATCTCATGGAATCCTGTATTTCTTGAAAGTCTGAGCTTCAGTTCCAGTTTAAATGTTTAAACTTTCAATTAAAATGAGCAGATAAAGTGTTTTAACGTAGCTTAATTTATGACAGAAATAGTATACTCCCCGCCCCACCCGCCGCGGAGACAAAGAATAGTTCAATTTCAAAAATTTATAATCTTGTTATTCATTTATTCCCAACAATAAAAGTTATCAAATTAGGAAGTATCTTAATATATTTTAAAATTTTTTCTGAAATGACGTGGAATCTCTTATAAAAAGTTATAAAGTGCTGAAAAAATCTCAGGGAACCTTATATTTCTTGAAAGTCTGAGATTCAGTTCCAATTTAAATGTTTGAACTTTCAATTAAAATGAACAGATAAAGTGTTTTAACGTAGTTTAATTTATGACAGAAATAGTATAC